>JAECUM010034481.1:0-69330 GCA_016617855.1 Megalonaias nervosa
TATATATATATATGTGTGTGTGTGTGTGTGTGTGTGTGTGTGTGTGTGTGTTGTTTAAATGATCAAAAGTACAATAGAGTTTCTTATATTAACTGCCCCGCCTTTGTCCTTGAACAATTGTTTTAACTTTTCTTATATCAATTCCTACTCACAAAAAACATAGACACACAACAGAAAGAAAAAGGAAGTCACCGACAAGAAGACGGAAATTAAATACTGCTAAAAGTGGCTGACAGGAAGAAAACGTTTTTTTGGCAGGTTCAAATCTATCCGAGCATATCACATTGTGTTACATCTGATAAATTCATGAAAGCACAAAACAAAATATCTTGGATCGATATGCCACCTAGAAAAATGGTCCATACCATTATCTCCACGTCATTGAAATACCAATAAATTTCCCGTCGGCATACAGATCTAAGGTATTTTGTATTATATATTATCAAATCGTATCAGTAAATATATTCGGCAGATTAGGCCATGCTTAGCCTAAATTCCCTTAATGTCGGCTGCCCAGGGTGTCTGAGTGGTCTAAGGCGCTTGCCTTTGCATACATCTCACCTCTGCCCGCGTGGGTTCGAATCTCGGCTCGGACAGTGCGTGCATGTGAGAAGTTTTGCAAGTAGCCTCCCGTGTGTCGGCGATTCTTCTCTCGGGTTTTCCCGCGATCTTCCTCTACCAAATATATTGAATGCCATGTGGCTATAGAACACAATTAATTTTACTATATATTCTCTACATTTGTTTCTCAGTACTGAACTTTCCACTGTGTGACAATCAATACAAATCATATGTTAATCTAAAATACCTTCAAAGATGACTTCACGGTGAAGTTCTTGTCAAAGGTTCTTTGAAAGGCTTGACTGTCAACAAACCAACGTGCAATGGAACAAAGATTTCACTTCCGGATCATCACCAAGACCTTATTACTCACTGTACACTGTCGCCGAAACACAAACAGACAACCACACCATAAGTTCATATTTTAACGAATAAGCAATTGCCTTTAAATCCATACCAAGAATGCCTAAATCTAACTCGTGTATCACCACCAAACGGAGACAGGAAAAAATGATCTAAGAATAGACTGGGTATTGAACTGGAACTATTAATTGTGACCTGATGCCATGTATAGCGTATCATGTGCAATCCCAGTGTGATTGCTATATTGGTCTTAGTTCAGCTTGGATAAACACAGGCATAGGATATGTGGGTTATGTCTTATTAGGTATGAGGTAATTACGCGTTGTGACCGGATACTCCTAATTCATAACCAGCCTTAATAGTTGAGTTTTGGGTTAGAGCTTTAGTACACAATTGCTTGATATCGGGCTCGTGTCCACGTCGGACGGCAAGTTTCTTTACTCAGCCCTGAGGAGACTTTGATCTAGTATCGCAAATACATGCTGAATTAAAAGAAGAGAATGATTTAAACCTGTTTATGTACTCTGTTCTCAAAATTACATTAAAATAGCGGTTCTTTTAACAATCACTTAACTACACCAGAGATAAATCATATTAAATTAAACGTCAACCCTCAAGTTTCGATTGTTTCCTAGAATTCATATATTTAGCCCATATATTCCACAAAGAGCTCAATCTTTCATTAGCGCGTTGTCTTGGGAATTCCTTTATCTTGTTGCATTTGTGTATCAGTCGCAGATAGAGGCGATTTAAGTTGACATTGATTGGCTTCAACAACCCGAAATTTTTCGTTTTATGTTCGCATATTCATAACCTGTGCAAAACTCAAACATTTTCTAAGTAGAAATCTTTGCTGAGAAAATCCACATCGCTGAGGCTGAATAAACCAGACAAAACCAAGTAATGCTGTCACATTCGTTTCTCTCACTCCATCCCTTCATGTCCACAAAAAATTTCTCTTCACATCAGCTTACTATAAGATATATTTATATTAGGCTGTGCAAATATAAGAGCAACAATTACAATAAAATAAAACTACTACTGCCAAACAACAGATCATAATATTGGTGTATCCGATAACCATTCAAAGACACGGGTTAACTAGAATCGCATGACTGCATAATATTGATCTATGAAATTAAAAATTAAAACATCTATGACAATAGTGAAGTTAATGATTGTCCCTCTGTACGAGGCATTCATTTACCTATACAATGTATGTAATACATGCATTGTTTTCAAACCCTACCACATAAAAAATACAAGCAAATAAAAAAATTAGTTTACTGCATGCATCCATTTAGCGATGTCAACCATTGCTACTTGTCTCCACATGGTATCAAAAATGTTACACAAAATATCTTTTCTCCAAGTTTGTTTAACTGATTACGGTTTTAACTATGTGCAGACCTTGATATAAAAAATGCTGAACTGTTAATTGTACGAATGTTCCAGTGATTTTCAATGTCATATTAACAATTTCCGTATACGTTCACTAATTAATGAAAAATGTAAATGTTGTGTCTAGATGTATAGTTTTCTCCAATATTTTTGGCTGGTTCACAAAACAGAAACGCAAATTTTGAGTTTCAGGTTAACTGTTTGTACCTTCTTTTTGTTACACTATTGTTGCAAGAATTATTACAGATTTACATCATGTATTTTCGCTGTAAATGTTTAGACTATATATATATATATATATATATATATATATATATATATATATATATATATATATATATATATTCCCAACTCCGGTACGGAATTATCAATAATACTGCAGAATGTGTACATTAAAACTGAACGAATGCCGAGCACCCAGTCAGTAATACTAATATAATGACTTTCTAGATAATAGAACAACTCAAGGTTGATTATATAGCACTTTTGTCAGGTATAAAAACAATTAAATAATTTCCTGAACATAAAGCTTCAAATTTCAAATTTTAATGATAACTTGTACGTAAAGCTTAAATTCAATACTATCTCGACAATAAATGATCTGGTTAACCAAATGCCACTTTACACTTTAATTCGTAACATGAAAGTCAATGTCCTATTGTGAGAGAGCCTCTGTTTTACGTTGGCCCTGGTACGCATCTGTTACTAATTTTTCTTCCTTCCTCCTTCTTCATCTTCCTCCTTCTGTACTTTGTGCCCCTTGTGTGCTCCCTGGAAGATTACTCGGCTTTCTTCGTTCTGTCCTCCCTCCACCCCGTACGTATTATTTTGTCACTGTCGTCGCTACGTACACCCTGGGGATCTCTCAGCGCCCACTCTCACAAGCACCCTGGGAGCTTCCTAAAGATATAAAAAGGACTTTACTCTTGTCTCCTTACTCGACTTTTCGAAATCTACGACTCTATCACAGACCTTCCGTCAGACTAATGGCGATAACTTTACCAGGCTCTAAGCACATACTAATTAAACTTATCTTATACAATCTTTGCTCTCTACGTACGAACAGTATTACCCAAGGAATTCTTTGTAACACACGTACACATCATCTAAATGTTGATATGTTCGGACACAGCTATCTACCCATCGCAAATAAGTAATCATTCCTACTGTATGCGTCATAAGAATTACAGAATTATACATATAAATACATATGCCTTAGAGTCTGTCAGAAGAATCGGGAAGTGATCGTAAATTGGACTAGAGGTAATGGATGGTTCGACATGAGAGTGTATTTATTAAGCACGAATGCCTTACTCTCGACCATATTCTATAAAAGTATGTTGATGTGGGCTTAGTCGAGAGGGTAAGTGGCTTGTGCGTGCATTGAGAGCGATTGGTGCCGTACGGGAGACTAAGATGTCTCTAACCAAACTAAATGATAATGCACTTTCTCCATATATAATTTAATTTCATGTCATCACGCATCCTTTTGTAGGACACATACATTCATACATACATAGACAATACATACATACATACATACATACATACATACATACATACATGCATGCATGCATACGCACATATACATACGTACATACATGCAAGATAAATAGATACATACATGCATACATACATACATACATACATGTGCACACACAAATACATACATACATGCAAGACAAACAGATACATACATACATACATACATACATTCATACATACATACATACATGCATACATACATACATACATGTGCACACACACATACATACATATATACATACATGCAAGACAAACAGATACATACATACATACACACATACATACATACATACATGTGCACACACACATGCAAACATATATACATGCATGCAAGACAAACAGATACATACATACACACATACATGCATACATACATACATACATACATACAGACAGACATACAGACATGTGCACACACACATACAAACATATATACATACATGCAAGACAAACAGATACATACATACATACATACATACATACATACATACATACATACACCAATATGCATGCATACTTTGAGACTTATTAATATAAACTTCCTCAGTTTGTTATTGATTTGTGTATGTATTGGGGAACAGGTAAACAACCTAAAGCTTAGGCGATTTATTATAAAGTAACTTATGACTAACGTTGTCATTGCAGAAGTTAAGTTCATTATGTCATAACAATCAATATAAATGTAAACTTGACATTCTAGACAAATTGATCGTCGTATTAAGATTGTTGATCAGGTTGAATTGCTAAGTTACGGAGCAAATTTAAATTACGTTCAGACCCTTTTGATTTGATATGTTTCTGCAGGGCACAAAGTATGTCATGTTGTCCTACTGTTTGTTACCATAAGTTTGTTATCACTATTCCGCTTTAGCTACTTAGAACCTTTCCTCGAAACGTTAGGCACAGATTCATCATAAGGTGTAATAGATATAAATTGAAAATTGTCTTATTTGAACTTCCAAATGACAGCCACAACGAACGTCCTTAAATTTTTTATTTATTTATTCTCCTCTTGAAGATATAACGGCATGGGGTTTTCACCAGAAGATGTAGCATGACATCTGGCTGGTCCTAAACGAAAATGAAGTCGCAGGGACATTAAATATTGTCGTCATAGCAGCCATGTATAAATATTATTATCAGTAATGCTCTGGAACGGATGGTTTTTACTAAAACATTTAGTATGATGTTTAATTGGTTCTTAATTAAAATGGTACCAATCGCTCTTCTAAAATGACCGACGTATGACCATAGGTTCCTACTTCAAGATTTGAACCTAGGTTGTATGCTGACTTACAGTGTAATATATTTCACTGTGTTGGTTTTGATGAGGTGTCGGACTGGGAAATGTGTGGTAGTAGATTTTGATTGATACGGATCACACCGGTCACTAATTTCTCCATTGCTTAATACCTGCTGCCAGATGAATCCTGTCGCAAATGCAGGTGTTCGAAGGTTAGAATTTCACATTTCATGTGGAAGTATCAGTTGATCTACGGCTTGTATTGCAAGCAGGACAATACCGGGTTTTTACTAAAGCATCAAGAGTCTTTACATTTTCAAACATTTACTGATAAAAGTAGACTTTAATGTTTAACAAAATACATTTGCAAGAACACGGATGATAGAACGAAATCTACCATCTTTGTTAAGTGTCTCTTGCGCTCTTATATAATGTGTAACAAAAGAAATCCCGTCGTATATAGCAGCCTTTACTTATGTATGTCATGTTGTCCGACCGTTTGTTAGCATAAGTTTGTTATAATAGAAATATTTGACTTGTTTTTCATGAAATACGTTTTGTTACCCACATCCTGGAATCAGACGTTGCATGCAACACTGAAATGCTATTCGATGTGGTTTTATTTAAAAGAGAAAAGCGACCTTACTGATGACAGTTTCCTGTATGTATGTATGTATGTATGTATGTATGTATGTATGTATCTATATCTATCTATCTATATATATATATATATATATATATATATATATATATATATATATATATATATATATATATATATATATATATATATTGTTACGTGTCTATGCTCTTAAAATAAGTAGCAGAAAAGATTTATTTCCCAAGAATACAAAGCGAAAATGAGAAAAAATAATCAAAGAATTGCAGAGACAAGTCCTAGTAATTTAAAGTCCTGAATAAAATTCAGTAAAAGTCCAGAATAAATCCACAAACTGAAGGCGATGATGTGTCTGTGATAGCTTGTATAGTGTTGATGTGTCAACAGTCTTTTATTAAATCACAGTAATAGAATTCGAGGTTTAAATTTACTATAAATCCCAGTGAATGTCTCTGTCCATGAATTTTATTAGAGTACTTTTGCATGTCCAGAGAAAATAATAACTTGAATTCAATAATTTCCAGCCCAAAAATGAAATACTGGACACAACATACAACTTGAATGTGCTAGATCTTAAAGCACGACTGAAAAATCCTCTTAGTTACAAGATTATATAGTTTTCCACTTGGCCTCAGGTCAGCATTTTCTAAACAAAACTATAACCTAATGGAAAATAACCTTCTAGAATGATCCCGATGTTTAGAAAATTAAAACAAGAACCTGGACTATGTAAAATACACTAAGGAAATTCCAAATCCTAGACCTAGACCCAAATAAACATATTTACTTCTAATAATAATAATACTGATTTTAAACTATTACGCATAGAGAATAATTTAGCTGTGTATTAGTTGTTTACAGAATAAAGTCAATTCAGGTGAAGCAGAAATGAACTTAATTTTGGACAAGGTCAAGTCCAACATACAATGTTACATTGCAATAGCATGTGATGAAATAAAAAAATTAAAATAACTAGCAAACAAAGCAAATTATATATATATATATATATATATATATATATATATATATATATATATATACACACACACACACACACACACACACACACACACACACATGATACTACTCTTTATTATGCTAATTTTATGTGAACACTGTTTTTGCAATGAAGTTTCCCTCCCTATAATCGAAATAAAAAATATTACAAAGGTATGAGACAAAAACGACTCAAGGTGTCTTTGTTATGGGATGACAGTGTGGGAGAAAAAAATGTTATAAATATCATAATGTTTTCTCTATCTATTATTATACCAAGTTTGGCAAATGAATCTTTGTACGTACTTTGCATAGAGTAACTTAAACACAGAGATACGTTGCATCGCTATTTGCATTACTTACAACAAATAATTGTAATAGTAAACTTTCTAAACCTTCGAAAACAAATTGAAATCAATTATATCGGTGTTGATTATTCATGTTATTACTTGCCAGCATGCATATCAATTGCGTATAAGAAAAGAATGATTGAATATACAAATGTTCAAGAGATTGCGCGTGTTTCTTTGATTTGTAATGCTACATGAAACGTGGCTGTGGGACAGTTATGCAAATGCGCCAAGTCGGATCCGTGAGGTTGAAGAAAAATTAAAATTAGTATGTTGTGATTTCGATAATATGGAGGGGGTCCTTTGGCTAGTGCCAAAAAATTGGACTTAAAAAAGATGACAGCCAAATCTATTTTCAGTTGCAACAGCATGATGGATTATGGCATTATGTACAATACCAAGATTTCACCGTTCATAATGCAGGCACTGCTTACAGAATTAGTGTGGATAACTATGCATACAATTTTTCCATAATGCTGTCACTACTTACAAAATTAACGTGGATAACCATGGCTACGATGGTACCATAATAATGTAACTGCTTACATAATGAACTATAACTACCATGGTACCATAAGGCTGTCATTTCTTACAGAACGAAGATGGATAACGATGGATAATATATTGTAACCTACATCCTGTGCTTAAGTGTTGCATCCAGTATTGAAATGATCGGTGATTCGTCTTATTTCTTAAAATAAAAGAATAAAAAGACGTATTTATGAAACTTGACTCGAAACTTTATCATTGTATCTTTATTGGAACACGGTTACTAATATGAAGTTTCTATCATTAGTTAAATATTTATCGCGTCTCTGCATAATACGTAATAATGATTGAGCACTTCGTAACAAAGCCTGCGATATCGGATTTTTTCCCCCAGTAAGTATTATAACGTTGTTTCATTGAAAGCATGCTAATATACTATGTGTATGTCCTTAATCTAGAATACCCAGATGTTTCGTATCATTCTACCTACTTTGATTAAAGATGAATTAACTTCATTTGCCTTTACAGAGTACGAGACATATTTTTAAAGTTGCTTGTACAAATCAAATTCAAATGATAAATAATATCATGAGTCAAGTTTTGACAAAATGGTGTATGTTGTTTTTTTAATTAAAACTGTATGAATATATGCTCTTTTAACACTGTAACTCTATGTCATGTTTTCACTCAAATGAAATAGAAGGGATGTATTCCTTCACGTACGCGCTTTAGACATACAGTGTGACAATACATTGGTGCTGTGTCATGTTATGTTATGTTAAACACCCTCGCTCTCACTCGTACCACTGAATGGTGGGGCAAATGAATTTTGGCGTGTGTGGATTGTTGATTAGTATAGGTGGTGTGTGAGAGTATGTTTGTGAGATTACTTTTCTTTCTTTTACATGATACCCCCATCTTCTGATAGTTGGTATGGGAATTTAGGAACTACACCATTCATTTTGGATTGTATGTATGGTCCGTTGGATGGTATATTTGTTGTTGTAGATAGTATGTATGAAACATTTCATTTCCTTCTTTTAAACTCTAAGCTAAAATAGTTATGACATTGCAGACATATTAAATGTGCACGAAAAGTATACAGTGTCTGATGTCGTCGATGGAAGTATAAATACAGAGCATTTGTGAAACAAAGTTTACTGAATTTATCCAAACAATAACTGTCACACTTATCTATACTTCTGTTTGAGATAATGACTTGCTCTACTTCACATTTTCTAAACTCAAAATTTCTACGAGACGATAGACAGATATCTGACTTTAGTTTTGAAACTTACACAGACTCTCCACTTTCTAGGTGTCACTAGAAAAATCTGTATCCATTCTTTCCCATTGTGCAAAACACGCACACTTATAACTCTACCAGAAATCTTCATTTCATTTAAGCCACCAAATTAACTAGTCTGAAAACACTGCCACTAAATAGTGTAGCCCTTCTCTCTCTACCTATGTCACTGTGTGTATATTAAAATGTCTAAGTGAGAAATATTTTTGTCCGTTTCAAAACGCGAAACAATAATGTGACAGTTTAGTATTTATATATCAACGTTTCTAAAGAATGACTTTAGTGGAATATGTCTTCAATTCAGTTTTATGATATTTTACCGATAATGTGGATTTTATTTCTACGGAATTGATTTTCTAAGTGGGATTTGTCTTTTGTAAAAAAATTCTAAAGGAAAAATACCATAAAAATGTAAATGTCATTTTCAAATGTAGGAATAAAATATTCTCTCTCTCTCTCTCTCTCTCTCTCTCTCTCTCTCTCTCTCTCTCTCTCTCTCCGTCGTTTGACAATTCTATGTTTCACAAACACATACACACACACTTAGTGTCTTATAAAACGATTTCGATTGATATCCAATCGATTGATATCCAAATGATATCTGTTCCCGATTTAAGATACCTCTCCAGAACATATGGTCAATAGTGAAAAGAACTGTTACGTTTGTTTTGTAATTTTTTTTCCAACACATATAACTTTAAAAAATGATGAAACGATTTTTCATCCATAGGTAAATTTAAATCTTGAGTTGAATTGTGTTTGTGAATATAAGCTTTATCCTATTTTGACACTGTAACGTGTCACGGAAAAAGATTCTAAAGCCAAACATGCGATCAGAGAGAATGTAACAATGTTTGACCCATTTTTCTCTCAGTTGATTTAAGAGTCCAAAAGAACAAGACTTTTCTCAAGTGCTGCTTTTCCCGTCTTTGGTTTATGGAAAGTTTGCAACATTGTAGGCTCAAAGCGTATGCTGCAAATTCATGACAGCTCCTGAATTTGGGATATACAACAAATTTTTACGATGGATTGAACACAAATGCCTGTGAACATTACTCACAAAGGATGTATCGTTATCTTTAGAAACTCAAGGTAAACTCTTATTAATTTCTCCTTATACATTAATACAGCAAAAAATAACAGAACCAAAAATGGTGCTCTCCATTTCTGTCTTTTGCCATCCTCCAAACTTTCTCCCCCACCCCGTCTCTCTCAAAGTACTCGTCTCCAGACTATACTTCTGGCACTTAACGCAGTAACAAAGTCTGTGTGTGTGTGTGTGTGTGTGTGTGTGTGTGTGTGTGTGTGTGTGTGTCCCAATAAACCCTTTTGTCCCTCTAAATTTATTCTGTCTCTATGTGCCTACCCATGTTAGATTCCCCTTGTCCCGATAGAGTCTTTCCTATGTTAAATGTCCCTTGCCCCCTAGCGTCTCTCCCTTATTCAATTCCTTTTGTCGCCGTAGCGTCTTTTCCAGGTTAAATTCCCCTTGTCCCCGTAGCGTCTCTTCCTTGTTCCCCGAAGGTGACTAGGAATACCTTGTACTTGTAAAATGACAATTAACTTTGCTTCAGTATACAAGAGATAATACATATCAAGCTGTAAAAGATTATCAATTCTTTCTCTCGTAATCTAAGTTGGTTTGGAAAGAACTTTTGCATCTAAACCAGGCAAAAATATATGTAGTTTTGTTAAAACAATTTATCATGATTAAAAAACAGTTAACGTTCAACCCGAATTTTAAACTCTTTAGAAATTGCCAAAAACTGACCAAATAAGAGAATTAGTAAGATACAATAATAATCTTGAATCTGTAGCAAACTTGTAAAAATAATAATTCTATTTAGGGAAGACTATACGTAGCGATTTTTAGGATTGAGTTTCTCGCAAAGGAAAACAGCACTGCTGCAGCGTTGCATTGTTAACAGGAAAAGAAGGGAAAATAATAATAAAAAATGAAACTTTTGTATCCCGCAACAATTGGTGGCAACAGTGGGATCGCAAAATTGTGTAAATGCTTGATAGCCGCATTGCGTGCATTTTGCATATGTACCAAAGCTATGTTTAATGAATACAGCAGGATCTGTTTTGAAATATCACTTTGTGACTGTCATTCAAATGGGTGAATATACAGTGTAGCCGCTAAATGCGATCAAGCGTACTTTATAAATTTGTGTATAAGATTCCTGTGAAAGAAATAAACCCAAAAATACTGATTTTGATGGTTACCCAAGATATCATAATCCACGATGAAATGAAGAAGATTGTAGAAGAGAGCTGCATTGCAAGAGATAGGCCAAGATGGATATGACCAACAAATTTGATAGAGTTTACGTACACTGAAGCAGACGTGTGTGGAGCTGAAAAGGATGAAATTCAAATAGAGGAAGAACGACCTGTAAGAAAAACAAAATAAACACAAAACAAACTTAAATCGACCATAGACACCTTCAGAGAAATAGAACTTGACTTGGAACGGAAAATGTTGCAATTAGAGAAACAACAACATAAATTTGAGGAGAGAAAGTTTAATTTTCTCAACTAAGCAGAGGAAAGACTGAAAATTATAGAGGTGGAACGTTAGTAGGAAATGAAAACGATGGAAATTGAATTGTAATGCTGAGATGAAATACGTATACCAAATCAGAAGGAAGTTTACCATCCATAGAATAAAGTTACAATGATTTGATTCCGAGTAGGAGGATATACTTACCTACCCGATTGGCGCAACAATGTCAAGTTCAACAGCTACGCATTTTATTGTTTTGGGGAGGCCAGGCAAATGGCGACAAAGGCCAGTAAGGATCATTCTGATTTGAGGAAGGCATTGACTGGCCGATCTGGCCGAGGACCCGCTGACTACTTTGCAATGTTACAATCAATTCATAAGCAACCAGGAGAAACGTATCGTGGAGTGATGGTACAAACTGACCAGTATTTGGTAAGATTTGATCACAAGGTAAGTCCACTGGAATGTTTTCGTGAAGAAATTGTTTTTTAAAGCTCTTCATCCTGAACAAGAGCAGTGGATTAGAAAAAGTAAGGCTTCTTCATCTATGATGGAAGCAGCCGAAGATTACATTGTTTGTCAACCAGGAAAAGGAACGCAACGCTTCTTCTGACAGATCCGCTTCGTCAAGCACAATAAACGGAACAAATAAGGATTTAAGAAATCCTGCTAGTAAAGATAGCAACTTATTTGGTTGTGCACCTGATTTTTAACGTGCTATCATTGTTAATAGAAAAGTAATACTGTGTGCCAAAGACACTGGAGCAGATCTTACTTTGATCAGAAAAGACTTGGTTGAAATAAACTTCAGACATGATAGACAGAAAGTTACCTTGTTTACCACCATTGGACAACCACTACTGATTGATCATGCCATTTTCGAAGTTAGGACTCCCTATTTCGGCGAACCAATTCAGGTTGGACCTTGTAGCGGATGTTGTGTTAGGGATGGATATCCTTCATAGCAATAGTGTTTTTGCAGTGACATGGTTTCAGGAACGTGCTTAGTCGGATGTAAAGGCAAAAAGGCTATCGCAGCTTGTGGCGTAAAACCACAGAGTTGGGAAGGAAATGACACTGATGACTCAGATTCCACAGCGTTTGGAAGGAAATGACACTGATGACTCAGATTCCACAGATTTTGGAAGGAAATGACGCTGATGACTCAGATTCTGAAATTAAACTTAGTGATATTTCCTTCATTAATGCTGAAAAACTCTCTGCGTTTCAAAGGGAGGACCCAACGTTTTAGAATATTTGGTAGAAAGCTCACCTATCAGCAGAAGAGGTATTAGGCAACAACATATTCAACTGGGAAAATGGATCTTTTCGACCTCGCATGCTGGAAGCATGTAAGATGCACAGCTGGTACTCCCACAATGCTTGAGAACAGTGATGATCATATTAGCTCATGAGAGAACATTAACGGATCATCTTGGGATAGGCAAGGAACAGGTCTTGGGTGCACTTTATTGGTCTGAAATCATCCGTAATGTAAAGGAATACTTCTGTACCTGTAACACGTGCCAGACGGTGTCTAAAAGTGGAAAGGAACGAGCTCCCATGGTGGTTAATTATAAAGGAAGTGATCCTTTATGGAAGAGGGCGATAAACATTGTTGGTCCTCTGCCCTCGAATTTCCATGTGATTCGGAAAATTCTGTCAAGGACATTAAACTTGGCTCACAATTGAATGCAGAGCAGCGTCTCCAGCGAAGGCAAATGTGCGAAGGGTTCAGTATTCTACGCACAACCAAGACAGGAAAAGATCACTAGGTGATATATGTAACTCAATTCTGTCTGGTTCGTCTCAATATCTACTTCAGAAACTTCAAAAAGTTCAAAATACAGCTGCTCGGATCATTCTTAGAGTACCACGATCAGAGCACGCCTCTCCCCTGCTCTGTACCCTACACTGGCTATCCATACGATCCAGAATTAAACACAAAATTTGTTCTCTGTGCTACGTTTCACTGACGGGCTCCAGTCCAACATACCTATCTGACCTCACCCGTGTGTACACACCTGCAAGATGCTTACGCTCCTCTTCTGACACTCGTATTCTCATTATTCCCACTATGAAGATGAAATCATATGGACAAAGCACTTTTGCATACCAGGGCCCAGCAACGTGGAACAAATTGCCCACTGCACTTAGAGACAAAGACACAGTGATCTCATTCAAAAGCGCTCTTAAAATTCACCTATTTCAACTGCAAGAACAGACTTAAAGACCTAATAATGTATCCTTGCCTTAAATATTTACAGCATATTTTCTGTTTCTACTTTCATAGTGTTTGTTTTAATTTTTGTAATAATATCATTATATATGTTGTTTTGTTTTTTTAAGTGTCGTCAAATGTTGTAAAGTGCTTAGAGCTTCTAAAGATTAGACGCTATACAAAGTCTTCATTATTATTATTATATATTACGCACGCACAACAGGTGGTAAACACATCAAACAGAAAACGTGCAGGATGCCAATTGCTCAACGCCAAGACGTAAAATTTGCCTTCGATGAAACGCTGCATCAAAGGCGGATAAGTCCATTATCATCATCTTATGCATCCCCAACAGAAATGGTTCGGAAGAAAGGTGGGATCCTGAGAATATGTGTGGACTATCACAAAATATTTGAGATTACTGTATTTTATGCGTGTCCAGCTCAGAACATACATGAAATATTTGAAAAAACTTGGAGACGCCAAATATTTGAGCACATATACTCTTTGGGAAACCTCCTTTCAAAATCTACTAAGTAACGACAGTCAGGAAATTCGGAATTCATTGCACCATTTGGCTTGCTTGAAGTTAAAGTAACCCCATTCGATATAAAACAGCTCCTATTACGTTTTCCCCGTTTGATGGACAAGGTGCCTGACGGGGTAAATAATGTCGCGTCATATTTTTGTGAATTAGTTGTGTATAATACGTCATGGGAAGAACATTTGGTCCATTTGAGGCATTATCTCAGAGGCTAAAGCTGATAAATTCAACAGTGAGGCCATGCAAGTGTGAACTAATAGCAGATATAGTATACTGATTCGGGTCATTTAGTTGGAAATAGCACCATCAAACTCCACCCTAGAAAAGTAAGAGCAATCGTAGAATTCTCACTATCAAAGGCAAAAAAGATGTGATGAGATTCTTGGGCATGACAGGCTACAACCGAAATTTTGACAAGAACTTTTCAGAAATTGCGTTGCCTATGACCTAGTCAAAAAGGGTCAAACTAACACATCCAGATTTGGAATCACGCGGCAATGAACGAATTTAATGAGCCAAAAGACGTAATGACTTCAGCGATTGTGCTGGTTAGTCCTAACTTTGAAAAGAAATCCGTTCAACAGACAAATGTCATAGACTGATCTACTGGTGCCATTTTCAATCAGCGCATACATGGTGAAGAACATAAATATTGAATATTTAAGCAGGAAACCCATTCCAGGATTGCAGCACTGTGCTTACTGTAAAAAGGAATGTCTTTCCATCGTCAGGGTTTTCGAAAGGGATTGGCATTCACAGTAGAAACAGACCACAACCAATTCCCCTGGCTTCATCAAATCCAGGACAAGACCAAAAGGCTGTTACGCTGGTCTCTTGCCCTTCATCCATACAACATGAAGATTTATTACCGGAAGGGGAAAGACAACAGCAATGATGACGGAGTTTCAAGAATATGATTTGAAAATAACTTGGAATGATATAATCTGGTCTCCAGTGTTTTGTACTGAAGTATGAAAGCTTACATGTTCATGTATTATGTGCTTTGAACATATCATAACATAATTGTTTTAACTGATATCATAAGAGCAAATTTAGTGAACGTCTAATTCTATCTGGATATAAATGAAATTGAATACATTATAGAAAGAGTTAACTCTTTTGATTTGGGTTGTACAACGAACTTAAATAAATCCATGTTGTGAGACTGACTTTCTTAAATTTATGTGTGAAATCTATTAGCAGTTTTTTCTTCAGGGTGTGTGGTGCGCGTTACAAAAATTAGGAAAGTATAAAATTTGATAAATGATGTAATTAATGGAGCCGCGCTGAATGTCTTATCTTTTACACCAACAGACGATTATATCGTCTCGTTAAACTAATTTTTCCGACAAACAAGTCTGATATAATGCCAGACATTACTTCTCAGCATCAACAACTGCAAATATCGATTCCGCCCGACCCGACGTTGGTCCGGTCGAAATATATAGATATAAAATGAAATGCACACAGGCGCCGCGACCGGACATTCCGTCATGCATAGAGAGTGGACGCGTGCGCTGACCGGTAAGATTGGTCCAATATATACAGAGCCTAAGTAAACACTTCCTATAGAAAAAGAAAGGGGGTGGGGTATATTTTGAATTTCAGTGTAACAGAGTCTTAAAAGAAACTCATCGTATATTAAGAAACGTTTCGAGTAAATTACTCATTACATTTCTATCCACCATCACCTTATATATAATGTGTATAAATATGTATTTTGATTCTAAAGAACTAAGAAAATAATCCAAATGTTGCAGTAATCTCAACTCATGCACATGATTACTTTTAATATTAACACACTAAATTGAAATCTATGCATTAGGTTAAATTTATGCATAGATAAAATTGTATGTGCCCTATTTTGAATAAACCTGGTCGTCAAAACTGTCCGAAAATACAGAAAACATTTTTTCCGTTGAAAGAAACGTATGAGAGATCTGCACTCCAGATGCTTAGATAAAATCATCTTGCTAAAATATGTACATTTTAAACTCCAAATATTTACAAAATTAGAGAGATTTTTAAACTTTGTGTGTTTAAAAATGACCATATATGGGTAAAAAATGCGACGTGTGGAATCAGAAATAACACAGATTAACACAAAGACAGCGATATTCCCGTCTGAAGGGAGACTAATGAAATCCACTCAAACATGGCATGAGAAAAGGACATTTCTTTTAAAAAAGATAAAAGATTAAACTGGTATTCGAATGAATTTCGAAGAGTGTAATATTTTTTGAATTTAATTTCAGCCTTTCCTTCCTTCTTTCCGGTTCTTCAATAACCGAGTGAGTTTGAAAGCAAAAATATCAACCCTTTTAATATGTAAAGTGTTTCAAGATGCTGTCGCATGAAACAAATTTATCTAGTCCATGTGTTTATGCACGCAAGGCATCAATGATGCTGGATTGCATGTTTAAAAATGATGCAAGACGAAAGTTCATATATAAGCAGGAACATTATACTGTCAAACGTAACTTAAATTTCAATTGTTTATTTTATTTATTTATTTATTTATTTATTTATTTATTTATTTATTCCATTGTTTGTGTTCCAGCGTCTATTCACGTTTTAATGCCACGGTCACTGTTATTAAAAGTATAAATTTTCCTTTGCATCCAAATTCCAGATGATAATTTAGTTCTTTCTAGCAGTTTTCAGAGTAGATTGTTGCATATATTTCAATTACCCTTGTAATGAATTTCTCTCTCTCTCTCTCTCTCTCTCTCTCTCTCTCTCTCTCTCTCATTAATGAGCGAATAAAGAAAGGACTGGAAGATAAGACATTAATACTGACTAATATTTTGCTATACATATTAGTTATATTCAGAGTATTATAAATTTAAATTACCATATCTTTGTTATAATAATAATAATAATAATAATAATAATAATAATAATTATTATTATTATTATTATTATTATTATTATTATTATTATTATATAATCGCTTTGAAAAACAGTCGGAGATTCAGTGTACATATACAAATCAATTACAACATCCATGGTGACAGTACTAATAGTATTATCTATGTAAATACACAGTAAAAATGGAAATATAATATCATCTACATAAAAATAATCTTAAATATGTCAAATAGATATTAATATTTATTACAATATAGAAATTGAGTCAGAAGCTGTAGTATAATTAGTAATAAGACAAGGATTCGCTTATATACGAAGGGGGGGGGGAGAGTGAGTAAGGGAAAACGTTGAAATTCATACAAGAAATAAAGATTATGTCTATTGAAATAGAATAATTTTTCTATGAATGAAAACTTTGTAAAAAAAAAAATAAAAATAAAACAAAAAAAATAAATCGATATATGTAAGTCTGTGCCAATTAAATGTCCTCTGAATTAGGTCGAATATAGATTTATGATCTCGTTTTAACAAGTAAGGTATGTCATTTTTTAAAAGCTAATTTACATCTTCTCAGCGAGATATTGTCTTTGTCTCAACGAACTGAGTCCACTAACCCAAGGAGTTAATTACCTAATTAAATAAAATAATGCGTGTCAGCTTGTGTGTTAATCTAATTAAATCCACTGCGAGAGAACTCGAGGTAATCGAGTTTCGATGGAAAAATGTATGGGGCTCTCGGATTCCTTGCAAATTTACTATATGGAAAAATAAACACTCCATCGTCATAAGTTGTGTTCCGCAAACGTGTTCATATCGGCTTAAGTGTTATTTTGTAACGCCGCTCAGGTGGAGTTACCGACAGAGTTTACACATTTATATCGGTCGATAAAGTTTACTATTTCGCACAAGTTTCATTGCTTTGGCTGTCAAATATCATAGTGTGTATTTCTCTCTCTCTCTCTCTCTCTCTCTCTCTCTCTCTCTCTCTCTCTCTCTCTCTCTCTATATATATATATATATATATATATATATATATATATATATATATATATACCACCATGTGTTGGCCAGTTCTGCGCGTCGGGTAATTGTGCGCAACTATACGTCATTTATGTTAACATTGGATCACGTGTCATTTGGGGGCAACAATCCATTTTGTATCAAGAAAGTACGATCGTGCTTTAATTAAGAAAAAATGATATTCATAAATTGTACAAAAATATCCCTCATTTTGACTCGAAATGCATGTGGAAATGTGATTTCTAAATGTCAACATAAAGATCACTCCATGACCTTCTTGAATCTGTAATCCAGAAAATCCTATTTACTATGTATCTTTTAGAATCATCCAAATAAATACATTATATGGATAAGTATACCTTAAACACATTTGCATCTTAATCGAAGTTTCCAGTTTTTCAAGTTGTTCCACACGTACAAATCGTCTGCTACCCAACGTATCAATTTGCCGCCAGAACGGGATTCTCAACAAATTCCTCGGCATATGGTCTGTTTCCAAATTCTTTAGTAACTTTTCCCCATAAACAAGACGTTGAAAACACATTAGATCCTATGCATTGCTGTTTCTCTTCCACATAGTAGCTTATCTTTCTTATAAAACGTTGAACTTTACTAATTTGTTTTATAAGATCGGTCTAGTTTGCTTGATATATCTTTCCATTTCTTGGCATTTTTTACGTTTAATTTTGTAAAACAAGCTATAAACCTGACCTAATTACTCGACTGAACTGCTGACAGAAACAGTCCAAATTAATGTATCTCATTTCTATAGCCCGATGGACAAATATTACATCTTTTCAAAGCTGTGGGCAGATATAGGCCGAGATATCGCGAGTCATGAAAAAATGGGGGGGGGGTTGTGAGGTTGGTTGTTATCCCGTGTGTCCAAAATTAATATTATTTTGAACAGAATATTTTGGTGACAATTACCTCTTTTCAAATGGTAAGCATTGCAGTATTTTATTTTCGTCAATTGGTCGAATTCGGTATGCGTTTTGCTTCAATATTGGGGACGGAAACATTAGGTGCGCAGAAATACCCGACAGCATTATATATATATATATATATATATATATATATATATATATATATATATATATATATATATATATATATAAGACGCTATATAATACGCTCGTGTAAGGACATTTAGGGAGAGCTGTGATTGGGTAAGGAAACAAACTGCCATTGTCAGGTAGATTGTAGTTATTCAGTTGCCGCCTTCAGAGGTGGTCGATTGTAGCTAGCCAGGTAACATGACAATTTGGGTTATATTACAGCACAGGGTACTAACGTCAGACATCAGCATAAATGGATTATGATATAGCAATGCTGTGTAAGGGTGGTTTGTCAAGATGAACAAGGGACTTGTTTATGTAACAATAGATTCCTGCGGAATTTTATATCCAAGTTTGCGGCTTATCCTGTCATGGTGTCATTGAATTTCTCAACTATTGAATTTCAAACCATAGAGTGTATATACAATTTTTAACAGCCACAAATGTTGTTGCCAAAAAGATCGCCAGATGGTATATTTTGTCGCTAGAAAGGAAAAGATCGCAATTTGCGACATTGGCGAAGCCCAGCGCGATTCCGGAGCTGTGATTGGGTATGCAATTTCCGGTCAGTTTTAGCGTGTAGTCCGCTGTCAAGTGCTAATATATTTAATCTCTGAATCACTTGTTTTGCTCAGCCAATCGCAATGCTTTCGCGCCGGCTGCGCGAGGAGGGATTATCTCTGCCAAGGACTTTGGTGTTATTTGAGCCAGTTCCCTTCTTTGGTAGTGACGTCTTGTCTTTCTCTGTAGGAATTTTGTCTTTGTGGAAGCGTTCGTTTCAAGCTGTCAGGATTTCCTATTTTCTTGGAATTTTGACACAGACAGATCTTTCTGAAAGCTAAGTATTTATTTATACTATATTGTTTCCCATTTCACAAATTCTGTTAACTGTCTCTTTGCTATGCATTACGTCACACTTTTAATGAGCCATTCCATCTGTAACCGCTTGCAGCGTCATTTGAAAATGGAAAGAGACAGTAGATTGCGCCCCAATTTTAACATTCGTCGTTATTCTAGAACTTAAATGCAGGCGGAGGGGGGGGGGGGCTGGACTGTCGAGAAAAATATCAGGCATGATTTCTCGGTCGTACGTAAGGTTAAACCAGATATAGTTGTTCTTTTGGTAAAGAAAACAATTTTAATCGGTATGATTTTGCTTCGCCAAAGGAAGTCGCGTACAAGATCTTAAGATTAGCATCTATTTTGCAACATTAATACGAGGTCAAAAAGGTAGTCGTTTGCGCTTTATTGCCTCGTTTTACGGCAGGATAAGGGGCGAAAGCTAAGCTACATGGAGAACTCGCCCCATGGAGAACTCGCCCTGGGAGAACTCATCCCATGTGTCAGGAGAAGTCGCCCTATGGTTGGTGGTCGGAGAAGTCGCCTCACTGCGCCTGGAGAAGTCTCTCCAAGGATCATAGATACTAATTCTGAGATGTCGCCGCTTGGTTGTCACGGCTTTATTTACTGTTGTTTTTCTTCAATTAATAACTTATTAAATCCATAAATATGCAACTTTTCAACTTTTCCATTTGATCTACTCCGCTTCTTTACTTATCGGAAAAGAACTGTTCTCTGTCCTGTTTTGCTCTTCTCTTCAAATCATTAGCTGCATTTATTTGGAAAAATAGAGCGGGTGTAAGCGTGATGTGACGTTTGCAGCTTTATATATGAAAGGGTTCCAACCTAACGACTAAAGTCATCCTGAGATGACTTTATGGCATGGATCTCTATAACGCAAAATCAACTGAATTGGTACTGACCGTTAGTAAGCCAAAGAGTTATAGTATCATCTTTCTAACTAAACAATTTAATCTGATTTTTCATTGAGATTTGCTATCCATAGTCAGTAATTTGTACCGAATCAGCCAGAAATCAGGACCTAATCAGTCAGTAATTTGTACCGAATCAGCCAGTAAGAAATCTAACGAGTTTATCTGAACACACAGACTTTCAATTATAAGTGATTTATTTTCTACTATCGACATTACACAAACAAGATGAATGATCCAAGGTAACTGGAGAAGTAACCTCAGGGTTGTTGGAAAAGTCACCCGAGATTATTTGATTATATATATATATATATATATATATATATATATATATATATATATATATATATATATATATATATATCACTTTCTGCGCAACGATACGTCAATTCCGTACATATTGGACCATATTTTGTTTTTGGTCGAAGATCCAACTTGTATCAAGACAGACCGATCAACTTTTAATTTAGGTCAGTTACACTAATATTCATAAAATATACAAAACAATATCCCACTTTTCTATTCTAAATGCACAGTGTTCAAAATATTTTTTTGTAGACACAGGCCCCGGGTTCTCACGCGACGTTGCAATAGCTACAATTCTAATATAAATTCAATAGTGTTCAAAGAGGTTTGAAGATAGTGCAAGTGTCATTAGTGTTCATCACTACGCTGGCGTGCTTCACAAAGTTAAACTGTCAACCAACAGTTTTGAAAGTAATTTTTGTTGGGCTTTGCTGATAAAATCATATCTCCAAAATTGAATTACGCTTGAACGTCATTCCGACAACTGAATTAATCATGCTTTGCAATCTATATATGCAGTAAACTCCGACTTCAAAGAAACGTTGCTGTTCACAAGCTTGTCAAATATATAATACATATGGCTTCATTACTCCCATTCAAGGCAATAATATGTAATAACTTTTGTTCTTGTACACACATCTAGTATCTCATTGATTTACTTATAATGGCTTGTTCCACTTCCTGATCCTACCTATGCAAATTAGCACAATGGGCTGTTCAACTGCAGTCTTCAAATACATCTCACTCGCTATTTGTCAGCTGTTTAGATAATATGTGAAATGGTAGTTTAAACCTGATCTCTTGCCTTTAAGTGCATTTATATTGTAAATTATTTTGACGAATCAATTAACAAAACGGACGGACTAGTTTTCAACAGAATTATAAATAATGATAAAGTATTGATAAAGTCTGACAAAACCATATTTGAAATGTTTGTTATTTTACAAACTGTTCATTTGACTGATTATCGAAACATAGGTAGCCAAACTCAACACATCTGTTAATGTTTCATAAGAAAGTCATGAAAAGTGAAAATGAAAATATGTACTATTCTTGTAGGGTGTTTCTTGTTGCATAAATTGCAAAAGAAAATTGTTAGATTTGCTACGTACACCATAATGAATGACTGGTAACTGGGAGACAAATTCCAAATTCATTGCGTCTCAAAAAGGGCATACAAAGCCTGACAAAAAACAAAATCTTAACTGAAATGTGTATTATTTTGAAATGTCTGTATCTGATAATAAAGTCTATATAGTTTGTTGATCATTATGTCAAAACTATGTTCTGCTTTCTCTGAGTCCTTGTCGCCCGGCACCTTTGTCTTTGGTTTGGCTTCTTTACCAGTTTTGGGGCTTTCAACACATTGTACATTCTGTCTTAGGACATCACCGCGATTGTTAGTTTAATGTGGGATTTCTCTGTGTGATTTAGATTTTTAACGTAGCTTTAACAATTTTTCAGTCATATCGCTACGATGTCTGCAGTGTGACAGTTTATAGTGATGTCTAGCACTGGGGCATCATGCCGCAGACATGTGGCATGATGTCCCACCCAGTCACATTATCCTGACACCAGACCGACCAGTCCTAACACTACTTCTTAATGCTGAGCGCCAAACGAGGCAGCTGTTAGTACCATTTTTTAAAGTCTTCGGTATGTCTAGGCCGGGGATCGAACACTCAACCTCCCGCATTCAAGGCGGACGCTCTAACCACTAGGCCACCGGAGCGGTCCGTGGAATTTCTGCAAATATGTCATGAATAGATGCTTTTTTCTTCCTGAGATTTTGAATTTCATGCTAATTTACTTATTTTAAATCGCGATATAAATTTTGTATCAACATTACATATTTTCCAATACTGCAACTACTTGCCATTTATTTTCCCGTCGTTATCATGTCGATTTTGTTCTCCCAACACTTAACGTAATTAAATATTTTTAGACATTGACACAAGGATGTTTCACTGTCAAACAAAAGAAGAAAGGGTAGAATTAACAAATAAATTGAAGAAAATTCAGCCTCCATTTGGGAAAATATTTATATAAACATACACTAACCGTAATTAAATATTTTTAGAAAGTTACAATATTGTACAAAATAATGATAAGAACATTCCATTGTTTTGAGAAATGCATGATTTAATACTTAACGTAATTCACTATAGTTATATATGTCTGGGCGTCTTTGCGGTGTTTAGTAGGACGATTAAATCTTGAGGATGGAATTTACTGGGGGCAACACTGCCCGAAACAAATGAAACAACGCGATAATAATTAGATGTGGTTACCGCGAAAACTTTTGTGCCGCGGTATACCAAAAGAAACCATATTGTGTCCTTGCTATCAATTGGAAAAAATATTAATTATCTTGAGAAAAAAGGAAAGAAAATATTCCAGCTAAAACGATGACGGCACCGCCCCCAGCCCTCCTCCCCCCGCCCAGACCATTAGATGACCAACACCTTATTGCAGATCAGTTTGCTATTCCTATAATAACTGTTTTTTATTAGAAGAGAATGACTAAACATAAAACAAACAACCAACGAGAATATGGAGCAGACTCGAGAACATTACAAAAAGTTCCCGCTGAATTATGTGCACACAAGTTTTTATCGTCTAGTTCATTTATTCATTCATTTATGCAACAGTGTATTGTGCATGAATTATGTATCATATTGGCTATGTCCTTGTTTGCATTCGTCAAACCAATGAAATTATGTTCTGTTAAGCTATGTAAGATTAAATGGGTATGTAGTAAAATTATATTTGTAATAAAGGAAGATTTTACAACACATCGTTACTACTACTACTACTACTACTACTACTACTACTACTAATAATAATAATAATAATAATAATCGTTATTGGTAATATAGGCCATCAGTCCAAATTACACGCGTGTATTAAAAATTAAGGTAAGCAGCAGGCAGGGTGAACCCTACAAATTGGTTTCGAGCAAGTTTTTCATAAAATAAGTGTTCCTACGCGGGCTGAAAAAATAAGGTCAATAACTCTAAACCGAACCTTCTAACTTTTATTATTACCATATAGTTTGAAGAAACGGATAATAAATCATTTTAGGTTAGCTCATTTTTGTTATTTTATTTTTGACTTTTTGTTTTTTATTTTATAGCGGGTTTAGTTTACTCGCGGGTCACTCAATTTTTGTCGTTCACCCTGCCTGCTGCTGTAAATTAACCAAAGATTTTATCCAGACCTATACGATATCTGGATCTTGGATCATGTAAATTTATTGTAATAAATCCAAACGGAACAGCTTGTGCTTGAGCAAAAAGTTTTTGAACTTCATCATATCCATATCCCCTGAACACCAAGTATAATAAATATTCTGTAAAGTATAATTATCTACTCCATTAAACATTACTAAAATATTGCAGTTATCTCTGATCACCTTCGGTATTTGTGTATAACGCTGAGTGACGTATATAACATCTGTATTTTTATGTCTACCTCGAGAAAATATTCTAGCTGGATTTGATTGTCTGTCCAGCATAACGTCATCGTACACCACTAAATTATTAATAAATCCATCTAGGTCATCTACAGATGGGGCCTCATCAATATCGGTAATAAAGTCAACAACATCATCACCGTTTTCATTCAGCAATTTGCATTTTCATTAAAATCTTTAAGTACTTCGTAACAGTGTTGATCAGTTACAGATGGTGCTACTAAATACAGTTTACTCCATTTTAACCATCTCATTATTAAATTTAATAATAGTTGTGTTTTACCTGATCCAGATGGACCTATTATAATCATCCTTATTGAATTTGGTAATGCTGGATGATGCTTCACTGGCTCCTGTTTTCGTGTCGCCGAAAAGTCAATTATATCCATATAGTAAATAATATGAGTCTATATTGTGTTCGATGTTGAGCATCTACACCCACTGCTGAATTAACTACAATAACAACGAAGAATAAACGATGTGCTCTGACGGGCAAATGCGTTAAATGTGGCACGAAGAAATACAAATTTGTCAAAACAATGACAGGTGGAGATATTGCCGCTTTATCAGGAAAATTACCAGGAACTCCATGGACTAAATACCCCGGTGAGAAACATCTCACCCATTCGTTCAGGAGTCCATGTGTCTCCACACCATCTAAAGAAACTATGATATGTACATGATTTTACTCCTCGCTCTTTTATTTCCCTGGCTAATTTATGTGTCGGTGTCAAAACAATTATATCTGAATTATTATTCATGAATAATTTAATCACACGAGTTGTTTTACCTGAACCACCGCATCCGTTAAGATAAACAGTCTTATGTCTAGCCACAGGATCATATACAGATGGTGCTGATGACTTTAATACTTGATTATTATTTTTGTAATATATTTCCTTAATTTCAACGTCGGCAGATTCAGAATAACTAAGTATATGTTCTTGTTTTATTCTCCATGATCCCCATTCACCATTACCAAGTAGCGGTTTTAATAAATCCGTATATTTTTTATTTATATAAAACGAATCCGTTGCTACTCTGACAGCATCACGAGGAAATCTATTTATCATAGACAGTAGATTTATAGAAACATATGCCAACATCGATGATCTTAAATGAGTAAATTGTGGTGAGTCACCATCAAGATAACTCACAATTGTACCTAGTTTGGTTCCGTCTGACAAATAAGCATTACTCCTATTTATAAATGTGTTTTTTTTTTCCGTTGTATCAGCAATTATAAAATCGAGTTCAGCATCGTCCATAATCAATCTTGTACAGTGTCTTTTATGATCATATGCTCCTCCTTGAGTAAATTTACCTAATATCTTTCTACCAAGATCTTTTGCAAGTTTTTCATCGTGCTCGTCCCTGCATTTACATATATTATTAATGTCATCTTCATTAAGATCAGGAAATTCTTTCCTGGCATCATTGATATTAAATCTATTTGGTTCTGGTAACCAAACTTGCTTTTGTAACCGATAAGATATAATTGCTTCATTTACCCTCAACGATATTAAAATTCCAACATCAAGCATATATCGTAATAGTACTATTGGAACCCAACATTTTTCTGAAAAATGTCTTCCAAACCAAGCATAAGTAATCGGATGGAGATTTTCTGCAAACTCAAATGATTCTACACACGCAAATCCGGTTAAGTCAAAATCTGGTAAATGTCCGTTTATCGCAATTCTGGTCATCTCGTGTGATGGATGTCCAAATCTCTTAAAGTATTCAGAACATTTTCCGTATCCAAGAAAACTTCCAGGATAACACGCTACCATATCAACGGATATAACGTCATTATACTTATATTTTGTATTCCACAATCCTCCGTGTCCATATTCTACGCAACTTTTATGGATATCTTCAAGAAATTCCGATCGTGTTGGTTTCCATAAATTTTTCTCCTGAGCAAAGTGAGCCGCTACAGATGGAACAGTAAAACAATTATTTAATAATTGTCTAACTTTGACATCGTCAGAAGTATATTTCAGCGCAAGATGTTCCATTTCTACATTAAGAGGTTCTGTACGGTAAATATCACCATTAGGCCGTACAAACTGATCGTAATAATCATATTCTGAACTTTGAAATAACCAAACAGATACAGGGTCACTTTTACTGATATTTTTGATAAAATCAAATATATGACCATCATAAAATTTAACCGTTCTATCTCGTGGAAATATTGTTACTGCTGAGGTCCATGCATGCGAATTGTGATCAATAATATCTATAGGAGCTCCATTTTTTATGTATTTTGGTTTATACAAAGTCTCTCCGGTTAACGTCTTCACTGTTATTGGAAATCTTTATTTCTTTTCTAGATCAGCAACATCTCTGATAGATGCTCCAGTATCTTTAACTGATTCTGCCCACGTATTTATTTTTTTACGTCGTAAATCTGTTAAACCATTACCACGTATCGCGTTTATGAAATGTTCTGTAACTCGTTCAGCTACACAGTTTATTCTTGACTCTGACAGTCTCATCGGCTTAAGATCCCCGACATCAGGTTTATTATTCAGCGGATATATGGCATATACAACTGCAGTCACAGGGTACTCCCGTTCATAATACGGTTTATCAATGCCAGTCAGTATTCCGGGTTTAGATTTATTACTCAAAAGAACAATATTATTTCCTGACTGTATGCGTACTGGATCACGCTTATCACGAATAATCCAAGTATTTTCTTCTGTATTTACAATAAATTTTATTAAAATAAAATATTTTTGATCATCAAGGTGATTAATAATTATTCTTCCTCGTTTGTCATTCATCATATTAGTAACATTTCCGATTCTGAATGTTGACCATACGTGAGCAGCACCACTATTACGAAATTCATTCTTGGCTTCACGAATACGTTCGGTTATATCATCATTTGTTAATGCCAGATCTTGCATCAAAGTACTAAATTTATATTCTGATAGTCTGTCAAGATCAAATCTAGCTCTTTTAGGTTCAATTGCCGACAATTCGTTCATATAATTAAGACAAATATTTAAATTAAACTTTTAGTATATATATAATGCTTGAAACAAAGAACAAATGTGCTTGGCTCAAAATTGGATATACTTCTCCTTGTAATAAATCGTGCGTGAATGAATACTGCGGAAATCATATGCAAAGTATCAAAAATGGAAGTACAGGACCAATACCGTGTGTGAAATGCGGTGTTGGAGTAAGAGGAAAAACTCAATTGTGTTTAAAATGTGGCGGAAAAAAATACAGAGAACTAAAACGATACTATGACAAAAAAAATAATACTTTGACATTGTCAGGTAAATCTCCTATAAAAACCGTAGAAAATTATCTAGTCAGATTTCAAAACAATGATTTAGACAAATAATATTATTATATAAAATGACTCAGACAAATCAGACTTATGATGAAATGATCGACAATGATATTATAAGAAAATTGAAAATTGAGTACTATGAGAAACACGAATTTGTTAAACATCCAGTATATACAAATTATGAAGCATCCCGAGATGGTGTAATCAGACACAGCAGATTGAAAAACCCAGTCGGTAATCTTGATAATAAAGGTTATTTTAGATTTACTGTTGCTAGAGAAAAAAGATACTTATCACATGTATTCATATTCGAATGTTTTCGTGGAGTAGTTAAAAATGGACTTGTAGTTGATCACATTGATGGAGATCTCCAGAATAATAATCTATCTAACCTGCAAGCTATTACACCTAGTCAGAATTCTGCACGTGGAAATACAGGAAGGTGTAAATTATTCGGAAAGAGAGCTATTAAATCCATAAATACAGAAACAGATCAAGAAATGACTTTTCCCTCAATTAATGCAGCTGCCAGATATTTTAGCATACATCCACAATCAGTACGTGATGTCGCAAATAATATTACTAGATCTGCATATTCAATAAAATATGATCAGCCGATAATATTTGAATATATCTAACTCTGTACTCTTGATAAATAAATATTTTTTTTTATACTGTATATAGTTCGACTCTATATTTTGCCATGAGTACCTTCACCATCGCTCTCAGTGTCACTTTCATTTTTGACAGAATCAAATAACATAATTTTTCTTAATTGCATTACCCGATTGTCCACAATCTTCTTTTTCTCGCATTCACGAGATAGTTCGGATCTAATATTTTCGATCGAACGTGCAAGAGGCGCAAATAGCTTTACCTGTTTTTCATTTACCATTGCCAAGGATTCTAACATAGACTGATAGATTAATTTTACGAATTTATAATTGGATGGTAATGTGTATTTATTTTCAAATTTTCGTTGTTTTAATATTTCATAATCGCATAATATTTTTTCAGGATCGAGATTATCAGAGAGATTTATTCCGTTATGTTTTAATTTTTTAATAGCAGAAATAATATCATTAATGTTTTCTTGGTTCATTATATATATAAATATTTCTTTAAAATAAAAAATAATATCAGTCTCTGAATAATTCTAAATCATATTAAAAAAATGTAGTCCCCATAACCCTATGTGAACCCCTAGGTTGCCATATGACATCCTAGCAGGATCAGAAGGTCAGGGGACTGTTTTGAGGATGATTATGATTATATACAGATGCTTATGATTATATACAGATGCTTATGATTATATACAGATGCTTATGATTATGTACAAATGGTGATGATTGTATGATTATATACAAATGATTATGATTATATACATATGATTGTATGAACATGAATATATACAAATGGTGATGATTTTGATTATATGTTTTGAGGACGGCACAAACATAAACTTATCCTAATGACATATGATTGTATGAACATGAATATATACAAATGGTGATGATTTTGATTTTTGCAGACGGCACAAACATAAACTTAACAACAAACTTAACAATACACTTAACTTTAAATATAATTCATAAAATAATCACACGTATGAGTTATCGTTCGTTAAGGTCAAAATACATGTGTTAGAGATAAAAATAACTCTACGCACTCGTATAAACCGACGTGAATTTAAAGTCATCAGAGTCAAAAGATACATCAATATCCTTTTCTATTACTGATTCACTAACAGCTAATTGCTTACAGAAAACAAATAAATCACTAAATAATTAACGAAAAACAAGATGTATTTGTTGTCTGTAAATCGAACGTAGTAGTAAGGGACATAATCGTTTAATTTACTCTGCAGAGAGAGATAGCAGAGTTATCTCGATTTATTATACATACAATTGCTTTAATCATAGGAATTGATTATTATTAATTTTGATTAGTAAACTACCCATCAGATAAAGAAATTTCTAACTATTTCATGAATTAGAGTACCTATTTACCCATCAGATAAAGAAATTTCTAAATATTTCATGAATTAGAGTACCTATTTACCTATCAGATAAAGAAATTTCTAACTATTTCATATATTTACTCATCAGATTATTAAAAATCAGTAAAAAAAAATATATTATTTCAGAATTAGATTATTTTTTTCCCCCTGATTATTTACTCAGACGTTCATCAGATTATTTTTTTCCCCCTGATTATTTACTCAGACGTTCTACGAGCGTATATACAAATTAATATTAAGTGATTCTTGTCTTAGATCCAAAATGTATCCTGTCTGGTCAGTAAGTTTGAAATTTATTCTTGACAATAATGGATTATGTACACGTAGATAAACTGGATTAATTGGCTCAGATACAATTAACCACCCGGGCGGTATTTGAGGTGTAAATGCATATAATATATACCCCTGTTGGGCCTGGTTAGACTTTCAAAGATCTACTTGATAGCTGTCATCAATTACGTCACATACTAGAGTGACCGCGATCGTTGATGTTATATTAACAATACCAGGTGAGATATGGCGGCCTCCACCATGTGGATCATTATTATATTTAAGAATGGTTGGTGTGGGTATTAATTTTTTCCATGAATCACATATTCTTTTAAAATGTTCATCAATAAGATCATTAACTGATTTCTTTAGCTCTTCAGAGTTAAATCCCGGAATTACAAATGTTGGTAGCTGTTCTTCTGTGATTCCATAATATTTAAGAAATACTGTTTTAAATAAACGTTTATAACTTACACGCTGAATAGGACCATCTTCATTAACTATGTAAGTATTAAGAAATCTATCTGCCGGTACGTTTAATGTTTTTTCTCTGTCAACGATAGCCTTATTTACATATTCTAAGTCTGATGCAACTTGATTCAAATGTTATATTGCTTCTTTTATTTGATTTTTTAAGAACATCGTGTAGGAAGTGCTGATGCTGGAAAATAAATTTCTTAGATCATTAAGTACACGTCCATGTTCAGAATTAATTGGTCTTGATTTTGAGTTAATTTCTTCAACATTAATTGTTGCTATTCTTGTTGTACCTTTACCCCGAACAAATCTATAAAATGATTATACTGTGCATAACCACGATAAGCATCCGGAATCTCTATAAACGGATAAGTTTTTCGATATTCCGGAAGTTTTATAAATTTTTCAACATCTATGACGAAATCAGATCGTTGTGGTTCTGGTGATCTTTGATAAACCGGTGGAACTTCAGGCCATCCTAATACTGATCTAATCGAACTTTGATAAATATCTACAGAATAATCAGGGGAATTTATTTCAATAACCGCTGATAATGTTGGTTCGTGAACAGTAATTGCTATTTTTGATTCTTTTCCCGTAATAGATTTAATTCTGCGTTGGAACTCATCATTAATCTGTTCTATTTGATAACTGCCCGTTGGAATAGCAACTACTTGCCAATCAGGAGTTCCATCAGGCTTATTCTTATTAGCGAATACCAGCGAATTATTTGGCTGTAGTCCACCAAATGGTTTTGATCTAATATTTGGCCAGCTATAATAAGCTCGCAATTGTGCTAATGCTATTTCCTTTGCTGGAATTGATGTTGGAAAATTGACACTAAATTCAGGATTGGTCGAACTTAACGATATCATAGTAGTTTTTGACGGAGTCGTATTAGTGACGATCTGCTGAAGTAACTCCCTGTCTGTCATTATTATTATCGTTGTTATTTAATTCATTAAAATCATTAACGATCACCTTAAACGCATCATCATAGGTTTTCATCATCATCGCAAATTCAGTATCGGATATTTCACCATCACTAACACACGAAGAAATAAACAAAGATAGTTTAGAGCATGCCTCTGCCACTGTATGTAATTTAATCATATAATCGTGCAATTTAGCATTTGTACAGGTATCTATCTTTTTAGCTATAATACCGAGAACACCAGCAATAGTCGTTGATGCTGAAACAATGATGGTTATAACAGTAGGTGCTGTCATCGTCAATGTTGATAATAATAATCCTGTTCCAGCAATAACAGCAGAAACCGAGTAAACAACTACATCAATAACAACTATACGCCTTTTGTATTTTTTTATTTTCGTGTTATAATAATCAATAAAATTATTTAGCTTAGTCAAACGCGCACATACCTGATTGCATCTGTAACGTTGAACGTCGATGCGAGACTGTGGTTGATCCATTATACTAACAACGTCATTTAATTAAGTTTCAGTTACGAATTCTAGGCACCAACAGTAACGTCTCGGAGGTATTTCCGTTGATATTAACGTAAAGATTTCTTTCATATTCATGGTTAGCATCACCAATAGAGGATTATGATATACATTCGGTGATAATGAAGTTGCCGCAGTAATTTCCGAACCGTACATAGATAACCTGTATAACTCAGTTACTTCTGCGGTACGTTCGAGTGTGTTATTTTGCGGTGTCCATGTTGTTGATCCTGATGCTACTGTGTACACGATATTTTTAATTTGTCCGTGTGGAATTTTAATCAGATTAGTTTTTTGAACAATATTAGGTATTCCACTGACAATATCATTGAGTTTCATGTTAACGTCGGCTAGTTTTATTTCAACAGTTGATTGTTCCCCCAAAAAATCTTTAATGGTTTTGTTTACATTTCTACGAAAATTTAAGAACGTTTCTACATGTCTGGAAAAAGTATTACTGAGTGTAGTCATTTCGTCATCGTTTTTTTTAGAGGAATTTCCTTATCATCGACGTATTTCTTCGTCGCAGCATCAAAATCAGATTCTGGTGTTCTAAGATTGTTAATGCCGTTATTATTCATATTAAGAAATGCACGCATTATACCGCCGTTGGCCAATACGCACTTAGATTCTTGATCATCGACATATTTCTTTGTTGCAGCGTCTGTATCTGCGACTGGGTTTCCAAGGTCTATAATTTTATTTTGATTCATAATAATGTCATCCGTGAACAAATCACCAGCTTTCTTAATATAATCGCTGACTGACGTACCGGAATCTTGTATTGTACCCTGATCAGTAAAAGTAACTATATTATTAACAACCGCGGTGGGAATTCGTACAAGTACATCTGGCAGTTGTATATTACTAGTTTTTAATCGTCCTTGTTTATCCTGAAAAACAACTACTTCGTTTTGATCCACACTGGTTATGTTTAATAAATCATCAATCTCATTTCTGAGCTGATCGAGAGTTGCGTATTTAGATAAATCAGCTTGCTGCTGAGCTTTACCACGAGAAGATCTTCCGTAAATATCCACCATTATATTTACTAATATCTGTTTAAATGTGACAACGTAGTATATTCATGCACAACTTTGTGAGGTGGTTTTGTTGATTTTGATACAGCATCAAGTACGTTAAGTACTTCTCGACCACATATTGGTGGATCAGTTAATGTTTGTGTTGGTAGCGTTGAATACCATATTGGAGTACTTTGATCACCGCTAATATACTTTAAGAATTCTTTTGGTGGAGCTAGTCCATATGAATCAAAATAAATAATTCCACGTGGATCAATTGCATATCCAACCCAATGTGTGCCTGGACCAGAGTTTTTATCGAGATTAATAATACCGGTTTCAATATTGTTTGGGTTTTTTTGGTAATTGATCACGCATAAAATCTCCTCTAAAATTTTTTATTTTTAATTTTTTAGCAGCATCTAGTAAATCAAAATTGGACATAGGAGATATCAGTAAACTGTCCCTGGTAATCTCAGGCCTTTTCCGTACCATGAATGTGGAGTCCCTGGCAATCTTAGACCCCTTCCCTTATTTTTTGATTCCCTGTCCGGTTGCTTTCTTTAATGCCATTCCAGCAGCGGTTCCAACAGCGCCTAATGCAGCTGCTTTTGCAACAGCTGGGGCTGCAGCGGCAATTAATGCTGGTATTGCTGCAAGAAGTGGAAATATACCACCCGTCTTAACGATGTCTTTAATGGCACCCGCAGAAAGATTAAGTTTTATACCTTTATTTGATTTTTTGGCTTCATTGAAATGCCTGAGCTGACGTTCTGTAAGAGATAATTTATTTGAACCGCTCATCTGCTCTTTCTTTAGCGATATTTTTAATCCACAGTCATTTTTTGATGCTGATTGTATCCTTTTAATCTGACCAGGAATCAGACTAACACTAACGTGATTATATGACATTATAATATTCATAAACGATCTAATTACATGTTTTCTTCTGGAGCATCAACTACTCGCATTCGTCCACCAACACCTTCAAGTAACATTGATTTATCGCTGAGTATGACAGCAATTGCTCTGTAATTAGGGATAAGTGGTGCTGGTGCTACTGGTAGTGTCACACGAGCTCGAAAGTGTATATCGACTACTGACTGTCTGGTTAAATCTAAATGTTCAAGCGAAAAGTAATAAATTGGATATAAGGTTGTAAAATCCAATTGTGATATTTGTAAACCAGTATCAATATTTTGATCACGCCCCATGAACGTCATTAGACGGTGATATGCACGTGCTACATGATTTTGTTCAAAATTCAGCAAAATATCCTCGGATGGTTCTTGATGTCCATTTATCCTCAACGAAACCTCGGAAACACCAAGATTGTCAAATATCATAATACTACGTAGTTGATTATCCACCCGTGCAGCATCTTGAAATACAATAAATATATGTCGTGGTGCAGAAACACCTTGCTGAGAAGCTATTTGCCATGTAAATAAACCATTAATGTTACTCTGGATAGCATCTGTGGTCATTGTCAACCACGATAACATCGATTTACCACCTTGATTAATAAAAGAGAGTAGACGATCTTCTTCAGATATTGATGGAGTCATCACCGGCATCCACAATGAAAGTTTTGTAAGAATTACTTTACCAGCATCACCAGCGGGTCGCCATATTGCATCATTGTCAGTTGCTTTTCGTACAAGTACAACGTATGTTTGGGTCCAAAAATAACCTTTCTGACATTTCTACAGAATCCAAAGATATGTGATAGTGGAATGGCACATGAAAATGCTCTTCTTCCACCACGCAACATTGCTCGACGTGATCTAAATCCTAAGTTAAAATCTGGATCTACATTAATAATTATATTTTGTACATCAGCGCCGGCGTTTCTAGCATAGTTTTGTGGGCGTCCTATATCATACTGTCGATACTCTGGAGAATCAGTTGTATCTTTTACAAACATCATAGATGGACCAGCTGATCTTGAATAATTGTCGCTGTATCGCGCAAGACCAAGTATTGTCGTTGCAACGTCAACGTCTTTCTGAATTGATTCAATATTTTTTCCGTCAATCATGTACGTTGCGCTATCAAATAACGCCATAATACCATTATTAACAAAACCGACACTAACATCGTCTCCATATGCTACTGGTGCTGCAGGGGCAACGTTATTTAAAATTTCACCTTCTACTTCAATAAAAGCCTCAGCGGGTAAGAAATACCTACTTGTATCCTGAACTGTAGTTCAATTCGTCCACGCTGATCTGGAATTCGAGCGTCATAAGAATAATATTGATAATCACGCACAGACTCATCTTTGAGTATTGGTGCGTCCATGTCGAATGCGGGATCAATATGCGCTTGAACATCTTTATTATAATTATTATCGTCTAAAACGAAGACCACTTCCTGCTATCAGACTAGCGGTTATATTTTTTTCTTTTTCTGACATTGGTACATCAGCCAACTCTGCTAGTTTTTGATTAGCAACTTGATTTATTATTTTACTAACATTTGCAGGCATTACTTCAGTACTAGGTAATTTTACTGGTGGTTGAGGTTTTCGTCGTATTAATCGTGTTAATCTATCTTTAATCGCTGAAAATGCTTTACCAGCGAGATTACCCATAACACCAATACCTTTTTCACGAACAACATCAATAGCTTTCATTCCCAGTTGCTTTGCGATCGGTATTGCTTTTGGGGCTATCCTTCTAAATAGACCCTGAACAGCATCACCTAGTCCATCTCCGTAGGTTGTTTTGTATACTGGTAATCGTGAGTTTATTACCCTGACCATGGTTGGTCCACGTTGAGTATTATGTACGATCATTTTATTATAGTAATTGTATTTAATTACGTACTCAGTCACTATGGTAGTCATCGGCAATTTCATTAATAAGAGACTGATAAACATCAACGTCCATAATACCACCAGTAAATAATCGTCTGCAAATATCGGCTGCTTCGTTAATTATTTCTGGAGAATTATTACTTGCTCGTTTTCCTCCGATGAGGATTTCTAATCGATCAACATCAGCAAGGACGTTATTAGGACACGGAGGAACGAGACCACTTCCATGAGTAGTAAATCCACTTCCACTTATGTTGCCAGAAGAGGTGTCTGACGGCCAATATTCTTCTTCCTCCTCTTCCTTTTTGCTTGGTTTTTGTTGTTTTGGAGATTGTTGTTGTGGTGGTAGTGGTAGTAATAGTTGTGGCAGTTGTTGTGGTGGTGGTGATACTTGTTGTGGTAATGGTGGTAGCACTGGTGATCGTGGTAATTTAAATCGTGGTTGTTGTTTTTGTGGTTTTGGAGATTGTGGTAATTGTTGTGCAATATAGTCCTTTATCTTATTTTTATAGTCAATAAAATTTGGATCGTTGCTTCGAACTTGATTAACGTTATAGCGTATACGATATATCCATTTGTACCAAATATCCTCATTTGCGGGATCACCAACGAATTCAGATTTTAAAAATTGTTCTTGATTATAATAACCTCTCGCAGCAATCTTAATTAATTTTAGATCATCAGCTTTTCTAATAAAATTAATAGATTCTTCAGTAAACTTATCAACTAAATTAACCCTGGCTCTTGCTTCTGGTTTTTTTTCTGATTCCGGTATACGATCTTTTATATTACCTATTTCAGCACGAGCTTGATCAATACCTTCAAGTATTTCTTGCATTGGTTGAGCAGCAGCTGTTTCAGCTGGAAGTTCTCGTAGAATCTTTTTTGTTTTCTTAGTTCTTTCTGCTATTTTTCCAGTTGCCTCTGCAATTTTCTCAGATACTGGAAGAAGAGGTTTAGTTGTCTCTGTAATAGGTTTAAATAATTGTTTTGTATCCTCTTCAAATTCAACATGAGATTCCTGACGTTCTTGTAATTGTCGTTTAACAGAATCACGAACAGGTAAATATTTTCTAATTGCTTCTAGTCGCTCTCGAGGTAATCTAGCAGAGTGAGGTTCGCCTATAACGACCATTATTAATAATATTTATACTGGCTGTTTAATTTACAGCAGCAGGCAGGGTGTACGACAAAAATTGAGTGACCCGCGAGTAAACTAAACGCGCTATAAAATAAAAAACAAAAAGTCAAAAATAAAATAACAAACTTGAGCTAACCTAAAATGATTTATTATCCGTTTCTTCAAACTATATGGTAATAATAAAAGTTAGAAGGTTCGGTTTAGAGTTATTGACCTTATTTTTTCAGCCCGCGTAGGAACACTTATTTTATGAAAAACTTGCTCGAAACCAATTTCTAGGGTTCACCCTGCCTGTTGCTAGGTACAACCGCAAAAAGAATTCTAGGATACACAACATAACATGATTGATTCTGCCATGATCTTAAAGCAGGAATTACAGATTTTCAGGAAATAAAAACCCAAAATCAGAAACATCAGTTATATGGGAAACAAAAATGCAAAACAAAACCCCCGATGAGGATCAAAAGTTCATTGTTCTAGAAGGATTAGGAGGTTTGTTTCCATAAAAAGGGCTTGACAGAAATCAAGTACTATCTTTAAAAAAATACAATGTCCATGAAAAAGAGTTTCTCATCACCCACGAACTGATTAACCCAAACTTCTCCCATTCCGTATAAAAACAGTAGATTCTTAACTTTAATAGTTTACTGAACTGATACACCGTTATTCTGACCAGAAATATGTTTTTTAAATCGTTTAGAAATAATGAAAACAAAATAGGTGATAAAACATCCCGGCTGGGCAGTTAAATATTAATTTCAATCCATTTGGCGTTTTCCCACAACTGTTGATATTTGCATATATGGGTTTTAGTATAGCATTCATTTTACTACTCCTTTCATTTACTAATTTATGATAAAGTATGTTTCTGTCAATACGGTCAAACGCTTTTAGGTAATCAACATACTACTACTACTACTACTACTACTACTACTACTACTAATAATAATAATAATAATAATTACCTCATTTATTATGTTCATCGTTCACACGCGATATATAAGGGTATTATCCAATCCAAAAATAGCTTTTAAATCATTAGATGTCAACCCATCACACTTCGCATGCATCCAACACTTGCACTTATGATAAGTTATCACAAGCAATGGACCCGATACCACAATTATGTCCACATACAACACAGGGCCAGTTCGTCTTTTGCCTTTTTTTTTGTTTGATCTTTTCAGACCAGTTAAGGGAGGCCCCCTGCCCTAATGGCATTGTTGCCGAAGCTTTAAGTTATGTAATTTGGTTTATGCTATGTATGTTTTCCATGTTTGAGGAGGTTGTTTTCTTTTTTTTTAATTCTTTGTTTTTCTTTTTTTTTATAAAAGTATATTTTTTTCTGTTTGTATTATTTTATGATCATAGTCAAATTTGACCTTACGGGTCTCTTTATTATAAATGTGTTGAGTTCAGTTAGAATTCTAAATACTCGTCGAAGTCCAATAAGTATTTTTCCATTATTATTTCTTTCTCTTGCCTTGTTTGTCTCCTTCTGGCTCTCATTTTAGGTCTTTCTTTTCTCTTGTTCGTAATTTCTTTTTGTCTCTGTCCTCTTATCTTCTCCCGTTTGTCTTACCATCTTTGCTGCTGCTACTTTTATTTTTGTATTCGGTTCTATTGTCTTTGTTGTTGTTGTTCCAGTTTAATGTTCTGTTGTTCTTTCTGCTGGAATTAGTTCTTCTTTATTATTTGGTGTTGTCTCAATTGTTGTTTTTTCTGCATTGTGTTGTTCTTGCTGTCGCTGTTTGTGCTTTCATTTCTGTTGTTGGTCCTGTTGTTTTTGGTTTTCTTGTTGTTTCTGTTCTTGTTTGGTGTTCCATTGTTCCTTATGCAGTTGTTCTTTTTGGTTAGGAACCTGTACTTGTTGATTTTTTTCTGGTTTTGTTCCTTCATATTCTGTCCCTGTTTAACATTATACTGTTCTTGCTGTTTTTGGTTAGGGAAAATGGTCGTTTCCGATACAAATCTTGCTGTTTACCATACTTCTTCATCTTCGGACATTTCTATGGTGTATGGCCAGTGTTCCCACATTTGTTACACTTTCAATGGTGGATGCATCCCTTATACCATGATTTTGTTGGGAATTTTCTTATTTCAGGTTTTTCTATTTCCAGTATCCTTATCCCGTTTTTGATAGGAGTAAGGGGGATGGTATCCATTCTTGCTTCCGTCACTTTGATTTTAAATTTCCCTTCGAACCTCTCGACCGTTGCCTGTAAGGGGGGGGGGGATTCCATGTCTGATAAGTGTAATTTCGTAATTTTCCTTTTAATTTTTCTTAGTATTGGTAGTGGTTCTTTAACGAATACTTTCTCCCTCCAATTGTTATTTCACATAACAGTAGTATGGGATTAGTTCCCTTGGGTCTTAGAATCCTTTAAAACCTTTCTAGATTCTGTCAAGCTGATAAAGTCCTCGTTCATAAGTTGCAGAATTGTCATTATTGTTGCCATATTTGGTCTTCTTTCCAGGGGTACTTCATTCCAATAAATTTCCTGTGTGCCCTCCTTATATGCACATTCTTAAAAGGCTCCATTCTTTGTCTCTATTCGTTGAGTTCTAAAATATTTCTCCAGATCTTTGCTCGCAGCCATTTTGTCACGTGCAGCTCGTGTTTTTCACTGAATTTGTTTCGAGTATTTTCTCAACAGTCCAATATTTGTGTTTAAAGTTTTGTAAATTATGTAAATTTATCCATATTTCCCTGCCAGGCTGTGGAAACTATTTCGAGCAGAAGCATTAGGCATTTTGGAAGTTAAACTTAAATAAGACGTTTGTTAAATGCAAACAAGAAAAATAACTTAGAGAGATGTGGTGATATCCAATGACGCTAACACGTAGTAATTTGATAAACCAATATGTACGTTTCCCCTAGTCTGAATAGGCATCATTTTGCATTTTTTTAAATTCGCTAGTTTTTCAAAGGTATTCAGGTGTTGTATTTTGGGGATTTACTCCCGGTGCCGTCAAACGGAATGCCCAATTAAACGTTTTCGGTGATTTTCTTTGAACGTAACAAATGCCTTTTTTTTGTTTCTTTCTTAACCATGTGCTGTTCAAGCGATCCTTTCACCATAACTGACTGACTGCTGTTTGAAGGTTTGCATAAACAAAAGCCGATAGAGCAATTTTGGTCTTTATTAATAAATTCACATCACTAAAGCCAATTTCCCATTTTTACGAAAAACAGTAAATTGTGTACATGTAGTCAGTCTTCACAGAACATACCGGTATATAATAATTCTCAGCATATACTTAGTAGTTAAAAGGACGATGGAACCAATTATTGTTCAAGTTAGGAATGATAACAATAATTTCTGTGATGACTTTGCCTGATTTTGTCTCCCTTTTGTGACAGTGTGTTCCTGCGTGAAAAATAACCCTTTCTGTCGATAATTTATCGAAAATATATATTTGCAAAAAATAATAAACATTTTAGGTACGATTTTGTAAGGATTTGTGTGCTTTTGTTATGCTTTGTCAAACATCAACACATTTGTTGAGTTTGTCAGAATATGTTTGGTAACTCAGTATAACTTACTAGGAAATACGGCATTTTATTTCCATAGTTTATTCAGTTAACACATAACAATATATTTTAAATATGATTTTGTTTTGTTACTATCCAAATTAATTTATCTCCCAATTCGCGGTCTATTAATGGGGTATATTTATAACCCTAGTCTTTCGGTTTGGTTGATAAATTCATCAATCTGATATTGCAACATAAATACACCTTCCTAATATGATATTTTTAGGTTGTGTTGAATGTAGAAGAAAGCAGGTAAACATTGACAACTCATTATAACATATATTGGAAAATTGCATTTTCTGTCGATAATCAGCCGAAAGAACAATTTATAAAATAATAACAAACATTTCAAATAATGTTGTGTCAAGACTTCATCAATATTTTTTTATTGTCGAATCTGAACTTTGTTACCCAAATTTCGATAATTTCATTCGGCATAATTATGCTGAAAAGTAGTCTTTCGGTTTGGTTAATTTATTCACCAATATAATTAACAATATAAATTCAATATAATTAACAATATAAATACACTATTTGAATTTGACGTTGCATGTCTTTGTGTGACTTTGTCAGGTTTTGTCGGGCTTTGTGTGGCTTTGTCAGGCTTTTGCAGTATTTAGTAGGACTGCGGTAATATTACATCTAAACGCTGGAACGGAAACTACTACTGTCGATCAGACGACGGCAGAATTTTTTTTTGTAAAAAAATATACCAGAAACCTAGTTTCGCTGAAATGATAAAAGAAAACTGATGACCTTTGAAGCGCCGATCGTTTTGTAAAGATACTAAGCAAATGAGAAAGAAAAAGAAAATTATAGTCTCAATGTTCTACAATTATTTGATGTTGCCAAAGCAATAACAAACGGGCATTTGTTTGGTCTTTCAAAGAGGGCCTTTAGCGGCGCCTTCAATAACACATGCACATTCATCAAAGCAAGCCGTAGACCTTTCTTCAAGGGAAGTCACCAATAAACTTAAATAACTGCATTGTTTCATTTTTCATAGTGATTGGAATACACTTACTGTGTCGTGAACATTTCCTGTTTGCAACAAAAAGTTCATGCTTACGATCGCTAACAATGGCGGTGTAAAATCCAAATTAAAGTTACAATACTTTGAAACAGTATATATCTGGCCGTCAAGTTAAATGAAGGTGGGACATTCCGCAAGAATGTTTGTTAAACATTTTACTTTGTTCACATGTTTTCATTTCCCTATGAATAGCCTCATCTCCTTGGTAGCCTCGGCATCATGGTAGTTGTCTCTGGCTGACCAAAATCTAGGCCAATTTAAGTACATGTACATGTACATGTAGCGTATAAACAACTATATAGCCACGTGCTACTAGGACAATGAATATCAGTGTGAATCGTTTCCTGAGCCGTGTTTGTTGACAACGGGATATAGATCAAACGAGGACTACTACTTTTTATATATACGTGTTAGTTGTCTAACGGGATTTGACTGATACATGAATTTTCTAACATATGATATAATACTCGAATTCATGGATTTTTCATATTCATGTACATTATTTAACATCTTGTAGAGATTACTACACAAATTTAAGTTGTTAATATATAAGTGTATTTCAGACTAGTTGTCTTCATTTAATCCAAATTTCCATTGTTTTTCTTTTGTTCTCTCTCTCTCTCTCTCTCTCTCTCTCTCTCTCTCTCTCTCTCTACAAATCCTGGTCACTGACGACAGGTCACCTCTTAAAAATTTGAACTGTAGGCGAAATTTCAGTTTATTTTTAGCCCCCCCCCCCCTTATTTCTCTAAACATCAGCTTATGTCGACAATATTACCTTGCTCCCGAGGATGTTAAGATAAACGGATAGTATTAAGAAAATTCCGAGAGTTTTTAAACATGGGCGACAAAATATTGAGGTTGACGATTTTTGGGGCCAGAACGTTTTTGAAGCCAGCGCCAACCCTGTCACATCTTACGTGTATATACTGAAAGTGGTTTCTTGGGGGGTGGGGGGTGGGGGGTGGGAGGTTTGAAGATTATTGAAAATTATGTTTTCTTGAAACATGACCGTGTCAGGGGCTTTGAGAATTTAAAATCGTATATTTAGCACGACACGCCATGCTTCAGTCTGATTAAAATCAGATCTCAATTTCGCGTAGGACAGTGGTGATCTGATGTAAATTGTGCCGTGTAATGATAGGTATGTCAGCATCTTGAAAACACATATTTCATCAGTGCGATCAAAGTTTCCTCAGGCAAATTATAATTTTTTCGACAAGCCCGACAGGCACCTCACTTAGAATACAGGACGGACCCAATCTAAAATTAGAGAGACCTTGGTCGTCGGGCTATCGGATCTTTTGAACACTGAATGTATATGTAAATATTATTTGTCACTGTCAACTTGAAGACCCACCCCATGACCTTCTTGAGCTTGCAACCCAGAAAAACCTATTTAATTTGTATCTTTTAGAACCATCCAGATAAATAAATTATTTAAAAGATAGAAAAGTTAACCTGACAACAATGCTGCATCTTAATCCAAGTTACTAATTTTGCAAGAAGTTGCCCCACAACAGCTTTATCGTCCGCTAATCAACTTGTCAACTTGCTGCTAGAGCGAGATTATCAAGAAATTTTACCGGGTGTATATTCTATTTAAAATTTTGCAGTAGTTTTGTTTTTTTTTTTATTGCCACAAGGGAGACGATGTAAACACACTGCATCTTATTCATTGTTGTTTCTCTTCAACTTAATAACTTCATTACATCTTTTCAAAGACATACTCAGAATAGGCCGACATATCGCGAGTCATGAAAAAAACAGGGGCAGTTTTCCGTGTGTCCAGAATTAGTATTATTTTGAACGGAATGTTCTGGTGACCATAGCGCTTTTTTAACCGTAAGCATTGTAATATTTTATTTTAACTAATTCTTAACAAAAGTTAATTAGGATTTTCTCCGGTTTTTACACCCCACTAATCATTTAACACAGTTGATGTGTGTGTGTGTGTGTGTGTGTGTGTGTGTGTGTGTGTGTGTGTGTGTGTGTGTGTGTGTGTGTGTGCTGATTCATGTCAGTAAAGTTAGTGGACGAACAGATAGAATATAGCCTTCAGATAATTGCCACGTATTTTAGTCATTCTAACCCAGGTTTGTAATCGGTGATACAATTAAAATAAGATATTACTAACTTAAGGGTCAATGATTAAATTCCATTGAAAATAATGGTATTCATTTAAAATAAATAGTTAAATAAATAGTTATAGTGAAGGACTTGTTTTTGATGGCTGGTGACAAAATTTATGACGGAAATTAAGAAACTATACAATAGTTTGATATATTATGTAATAAATGGGGTTGCTCTGAGTTTCTTACCATCTTGCACACCGCACAGATTATTATAACATCTCGTTTTGGGTAACTTTCAGACAAACAAGTCTGATATAACGCCTCAAAATGGTAACAGTACCAAATGCATTAACAACAATAGCAAACTGAGAGTCCGCGAAGGCTATTAATAAAATCCGACATATACAGGGCCTAAGTAAACACTTGCTATAGAAAAAGACGATGGGAGGGGGTTATATTCCAATTTCAGTGTCAATGTTAATCACCATGAATTATAATCCCAATTAGGTAATCATATAATTCAAGAGGCGATAGATTAAAGTGGCAACCACCATGGGACGATATACCCAAATAATATCTATGATCTTTGGGACGACTTCTCCAGACGAAATGGGGCGACTTCTTCAGACGAAATAGGGCGACATCTACTGACACCTGGGATGAGTTCTCCCAAGGCGAGTTCTCCGCTATTCCTTTTAACAACCATGTACATAGTGTTTTGTTACACCGTACATGATTCAGTCGAAAACACTCGTATGTTAAGAAAAAAGGAGATGTATTATTAATGTATATAGTTCTGTAACTTCTCAAAGAACAGTTACTATTGAGAGAAGAAAAAGATAAAAATGCGCAACTAATACTTTTATCTGAAAAACTTCATCTCTGTCTGTCTGTCTCTGTCTCTCTCTCTGTCTCTGTCTGTCTGTCTCTCTCTCTCTCTCTCTCTCTCTCTCTCTCTATATATATATATATATAGTAGATAAAACTCCACGTGACTGTTGAATTAGTTGCGAATATGCGAATACTGTTACACAAAGAAGTCAATATATATCACTTGAACTTGTATGATCTCTGATTGGGATTTAATACTAATGCTACTCTGTTTATTCTTTTCTTTCTAAATTTAAAAATGATATTTGAGCAGCACTTGAAATAACATAATAAAACTGCCAGGTTTAAAATAAAATTCAAACGTCAACGACTAAAATGTTAAGGTTACTTAAGAGTTTTCTGACAAGGTCAAGATTTGAAATTATCAGTATTTCTCGTCACTCTAAAAAATTGAGTATTTTCCCGAAAGAAAACCTCGGCATGGCAGTCTGAAAGAAATTTTTCTCAATGATTGAATTATAACTGAAAACTGAAGAAAAAAAATGTTTTTTTGCACGTGAGAAAAATACGATATCAGTTCATTTTGCGTTGTTAGTCTCTTTGTCCAAGGCAGCCGTTTTCATCTTTTAGTCGTCTATTATTAATGAACCAAATTAATATTCCAAATGCACCAGATCAATAAGCAGCTGGGTGACTCAGATCATGTACCCTCATATGCATGACATTCCATGTCACATATCAAATTCTCAGACCACTGAAATATCATCATTCCCTATGTTTGCTCCAAATCGGGTTATCTTTATGATATAAGAGAAATAATGCCCTTTCCAATATACAAAACTTTGGCGAGGATCCTAAATTTACCTGTGGTGAAGATCATACAAACTTGCATGCCCGTGTTGCCAGCATATTGCATGTCTGTATCTTTTGCTAGAATTAGTATTCATTTTGTTCATTTCTATATGGCAGAAGTAACATTATATTTCGGTTTAAAGGTTAAGTGGCAACCCATGCAGCCACTCCTTATATATTTTTGCATTACATTCTTTGTACTGTTGCACAGATGGATCATACATCATTCGACAAGACAAGGCCACTCTCACGTCTCCAGAGAAGAGCTCAGAAGCCAGATTTCCTGGAAATTATTCCTTCATACCCAAGTTCAATTTATCTATTGAAGATAGGGAGGGTAAATTGTGTGCCGCTATAACACGCCATAGGGAAATGAATGGACACGGACAAATAGAAACCTATAGTGTTTCTGACAGTTACAGTAAATTCGAAGTCAATGATTCGCTTTCATGCTGGGAAGATAGTAAATTCAGGGAAACATTTGAGGATAACTGTCTTATCGGAGATTCCGGTCCTTACCTGCAAGAGCTAGGCCTTGCTAGAGACTTTGTTGACTTTGCAAATCCCAAGATTCCTGTTATTGTGACTCCAGCATCTTCAAATCACTTTCTGGAAGTTCAGGCTCAAATGCAGAACCTTCACAGTGTGGTATTTCCAAAATACAAAAATCTGAAATTTATCTTTTACGACATCGAACTCAGCGAAAACGAGACGGAGATGGTATGTTATTAAGACATTACTTCTTGCTTTTTCGATGTGTATATTTGTCTGCGTTACATACAAATACACACGAGTACACAGAAAAGTCCTTACTCTACGGTTGCTCTATTGTTAGCGTTCCACGAGTCACCAACAATGGATTGTGGGTTAAAACCCGTCACAGACCAGATGGGTCGAATATGGTGGTGTGTCTGTTGGGAACTTAATTGACTCCCATTTCCCCAGGACTAAACAGCCATTCGTGTGCTTGTGTCTCGTTGAACACAATAATTCAGTTCTTAACCTAAGAATTTATGCAACAATATCAATAAACTGTGATGACATTTCTGCTGTGGCGGTTTTCTGCTCTTATCATTTTAGTAAACGTCATTTTAATTATGTTTGAAATCGAAGTGTAAATGTGAATTAATTGTAGAACAGTTCTTTGATTAAATTCACAGTGTCAAATTATTTCATAAAAGAAAGAAAAGACAAGAAAACATAAAGGTAACATAAAATGACACAATCTCAGGTGAGTGTATTACTTACCATGCCGTGTTATGAAACTGAAATAATCAAGTTGTTAGCATCGTAAAAGGAATATGTACTTAAATATAATTGCCATCAGAAGAAAACTTAATTAAATTAATGATCAGTATATTATTCATGGAGTTTCCACATACTGTCAGTCTACATTTATTCCCGTGCTATTTAATTTCAAGGACTTTGGGAGTGGAACCTTTCAGCTATATTATATAGCCGTGAAGAATTATAAAATGGAATAGTACCACATCCGCAGAAAGGATATCCCAAAACTTCGGTTGCGAAATTTGGAGCCGTGAATAAACGTAGACTGACAGTAATAGGCTGATGGGGGCCTAACGTTTCTGCTTATAAAGACTGTCTGAAATTCTGCTTATCTGCTTCTTAAAGACTGTACAAAATTCTGCTTATTAAATACTGCTTGAAATTTTGCTTATTAAAGACTGTATGAAATTCCACTTATTAAAGACTGTACGGAATTCTGGTTATTAAAAACTGTATGAAATGCTGCTTATAAAATACTGTATGAAATTGTGCTTATTAAAGACTGTATGAAATTCTGTTTCAGGTGAAAAAGCACTGTCGCTGCAAATACAGATTATTTCCATTTGAAAGGTATCCAGAACATGTGAAGATTCTGAAAGGATACATATTCAAACCACTAATTACACAGGTACTCTATCCCCTACCCCATTCTGCCTGAAGGTCAGGTGTGTCTAGGCCATTGTCTGTGTTGCAGCCGCACGACCAACACTGAATCCGACAAATATTCAGAGATCTTAAAACATGTCAGAATTTAATCAAAATTTGCGCAAAGATTATTACTGTATTAAAGTAGATACACATCTTACCCTTTTTGCGATTAAAGCAAGTTTATAAGTACTAGCAAAGAGTTTATTTCCTGCGATGTTAACAGCATATCATTAATTTAACGAGAGAAATCACCTACGATATCGTTTGTATATGTACTCATGCTTTTCACACTTAATATCGCGTCCGAACTGCATCTTTTATTGCAAACATATATTTCCTTACCTCCATAACAATGCACAATTAGTTTGTCATTTTTTCATGATAGTTCATTGCCTAAACAAATGGTCTTTGTCAGATGTGCCTTTTCTTCAGAGAAAGATGCACGTTTTCTTGAATTCTTTTTCTATTTCAATAGGTGATCTGCATGTTGAGGCTTTGTGTGTTCTTTCCTACTGGTTATTCATATCTTTCTCTGTTTTGGTGTTTGGGCAAGAATGTATTTTAAAAGGGGCATCTCAAGCAATTAAATTTCTACGCTTACGACTCTATTGTCTTATAAAAAGTAATAGAAAGAAGCAAAACAAACAAGTTTCTCACTTTGTAACAGATAATGACGATTATAATATATAAAATGAAAATTTATGAGTAACTTACAGTACCGACAATGCAAAACGTCTTAAATCTGCACACCAGGTCCGACAAGAGGCTGTTCAACCTGGCACGACTGCGCTCGAAGGTCAAAGTGAGGTCGGTGCTCATCAAGGAGATGCTTTTTACTGACGACGAGGATCTTGTGACCCACACCAAGGATGCCCTCCAGAGACTAGGAGACCGTTTTGCTGATGCCTGCAAGCAGTTTGGGCTCAACATCAGCCTGAAAAAGACAAACGTCAACGCGCAAGATGCCAGCACTGCCCCCTCCATCAAAATCGACGGTGTCACCATGGAAGTAATTAACAACTTTACTTACCTAGGGTCAACCATCAGGAACACTCTCTCGCTCGATGTGGAGATGGACAGAGGACTTGGAAAAACAAACACCATCATCGTCCGACTAACGATGAGGGTGTGGGAAAACAACGACCTGACAGAGCACACCAATATCCAAGTCTACGAGGCCTGCGTTCTCAGCACCCTCCTATATGGAAATGAGACCTGGAGCACCTACATAAGGCAAGAGCGCCGGCTCAACTCCTTCCATATACGGTGCCTAAAACGTATCCTGAAAATCAGCAAGGTAGACCGCGTCCCAGAGAGCGAGATCCTGCAGCGCGCAGGTATCCCCAGCATGTACTCCCTGCTGAGCAAACGCAGCCTTCGATGGCTGGGACACGTCCGACGCATGGAGGATGGGAGGCTACCAAAGGATATCCTATATGGACAGATGGCCACTGGCACCAGAAGAGTCGGCCTCCCCTCACTCCATTTCAAGGATGTGTGCAAGAGGGACATGAAGGCATGCGACATTTCCCCCGACAGCTGGAAAGTGCAGGCCGAGGACCGAGGCACCTGGGTACTGACGGTCCGCAAGGGCATAGCAGTCGCTGATGTGAGGAGAGGACAGCTGGCAACAGAGAAACGTGAGAGAAAGAAGAGTGCAGCAGCAAACCCAGCAACTCAGACTTCCCAGTACGTCTGCACCAACTGCAATAGGGACTGTCACTCACGCATCGGCCTGCACAGTCACAGCAGACGATGCCAAAAACCCCAGAGACAGACGACACTCCAGGGGCGCTACTCAAATGGTCTCCCGAGACTAAGCCGTCAATGATGATATATGTCAGCATAAAACATCCCTTCAACGCCAGTTTATCAGGAATGCCGACATTATAATCTCACAATCAGAGTAGCCCGCTTGAGTAAACCAACATGCAATTTTCAGACATTTCAACTTATCTAAAAAGAAAAACTTCTTGAAAGTTTCATTTTGTTTCCTGACTGTGGGGATAGTTTAATTTGTATAAGTACATTGCAGTCAAGTACTTTTGTCACATTTTCCACATTCTACACCTCACGTGCGGCCGCCGACCCATCGCGCGAAAAATATAAAAAATACAACGTATTTTTCAAGACAATACAAGCTACATAAAACACATTTTAAGATAAAGAAACAAAAGATAAAGTTTGGACATTTCCTAAGATCATTACATAGATACAGAGTCTTTAGTCCTTTAATTTTCTTATTTTTTGCCCATCATAAATAATGAAACAAATATAGCGATAAAATGACCGATAACAGATATATCTATTAGTGCATTCACATGTGCAACACACTCGTACCGGCAGTAAAATTATGCTTTCACGAGTTACATCCCTTGTACAAAGTTATGTATTACGTCAATCTATGTAATGGGTGCCGAAATCCCGGGGCCCGGGTTCTAATTTCCGAACGTACGAATTCTCTAACCTGCATGATAATATTTGTTCGTATTTAAGCAGTTTTTGCCAATGTTATTCTTCTTTAGGATCCAGAGATAGCACTTTCCACTCTGTTTGGTGCATATTTATAATCTCTCTCTCTCTCTCTCTCTCTCTCTCTCTCTCTCTCTCTCTCTCTGTGTTCTAATGGCTGTATATATTATTGAATGTTAGGTATTTCACCTCATTTTCTCCTATTGTTTGATCAAATCGTAAACCACGTGTTCTCAAAGGCGAAATACTATGCGCTTTGACTATTTACAATGAAGTCTCCAGACAGGAGCTATTAATTAAGAATCTATGTAGTATTTGGTCCAGCTTCACATTTGATGTCGGTTTACTCTACAGCTTGCCTATCTTTCTCGACGAAATGAACCAGCAGAAGTATTTCCGGAAAAATGGGAGTTTGATTTGGTTGTTCATTTTGTTCGACTGCAAATTCAAAAGCTTTGGAAGATACACTGTGGTCCAAAATTCAATCTTGATCTGCAAAACCTCACACTTGAATGGTCTCAACTAGAACAGGCGTCGTGCAACCTCTTATAGATTGCCTCTGACTTATTGTGATGCCCCTCGAAGATGATACAATTCCAGTATAATAGGAAGTTTCTCTCCATACATTGGTGAAATATTGCAGGTATGTAAGATAATCGGAAGGCCATACGATTGAATTTAAAGGCTCCGAGGATCAACGTTAAAACCGATAATGTGCTGTCTTGTTCTCATATTTCGATATTGATAATATGAAGACCCCTTTTCAAGTTTCGAAAACTAAAAGGTCCATAACTAACATCGTGAGTGTAACAAAATTCTCAGAAAAGTTTTACGTTCGTGAGGGTTCCTAGACTGGAGTTTTGAAAGTCGATGGAGAACAATAGGGAATGTCATTCTTTTTTCACAAATACCACATTAGAAGATAATGGACTCTCCTATTCTCTGATGACACACACAACCATACCGATCTCTCCAGTTGACTAGATATTATTGTCTGTGATAATGACCGGTCAAACTAACAGGGATACGAGACGAAACTATATCAAAGTCATTATTCTGTATATTAGCCAAATGTGTCCCAAGTCTATGTTGTATCATTTTTTTCCTTAATTAGCCTTTGTAGATATGAAAGTTCAAATGTTGTAGTGTAAAGAACGTCTGTCAAAGGCTGAATTTATTCATATTTATATACTTTTGTTTCCCAAAGGCTCTGTGTGCGTGTGTGTGTGTGTGTGTGTGTGTGTGTGTGTGTGTGTGTGTGATTTGGATTTTTAACGTAGCTTTAATACATTTTTCAGTCATATCACAGACATGGAGCATCATATCCCACCCAGTCACATTATCCTGAAACCAGGCCGACCAGTCACTAACTTCATCATTGGAAAGGTGTGAATGAATGAGTGATAGATTGTTTTGCATGTCTTTCACAACTAAAATTTAAATCCCACCCTTTTGTCTTGTGTATTAGTATGAGTTGTATGTTTGTGTGTTAATGAGAATATTCCTACCCTTTCTATTCCTTCACATAATTTGGGTTCTATTGGGTTATAGAGGTTATTAGGGTGTTAGGGTGGAGTTTTAATTTTGCTTACAACGGGTTTATAACTAAGTAAGTTATAGTGGAATAGAGGTTGTAGTGAATTTAGCATTGTTTATGAAGGGTTAGGTTTCTAGTTCACACACCCTCCAACACTCGATCCGATTCTTTGTGTGGATTTATGTAGGAGTTGGCCAATCTATCTCTAGATGCTGGTCAGAAGATACGGGTGCTGGTTAGGTGTGGGTGATGGTCATTAACAGTGGGTGATTGTCAGTCCGATGACGTGTTGATTAGTATGTGTGGGTGATGGTCAGCATATATAGGCTGTTTATCAGAATGTGTGGGCGTCTTGGTTAGTTAAAATGTATTTTTCACCTATAGATGTATTTTAACATTACATTATCCCTTGTGTAATTAGTGTCGCTTTAAAAAAAAATATGGGCACAACATGACCAACATATTGTTAAATTCTTATTACCTCCAAAGTGAACCTTAATGTTTATTTCCCTTTGTCTTTATATTTTTCCCATAAGGTGCACCATGGCAACATTCAGCTAATTTCTCGTTAACGTAAGAATTTGCTACAAAAGGGGCACTATTGCCACATAATGTTTTCTCACGTTGTTGCGCAGTGGCTCCAATATTATTAATATTGGAAGAAACAAATTAAATCTTCGCTTCGAGTGTGCAGATTTGTTTACACACACACACACACACACACACACACACACACACACACACACACACACACATATATATATCAAGGGACGACAGCAAGAAGCAAGAAAGCGTATCAAATGGTCCAAGATCGAACAAACACAAAACAGGACAAAGCCGGAAACTGCCTCACAGAAGAAAAAGTCATTCTGAAAAGATGGACAGGGTGCTGCGCAGAACTTTACAACCACCGAATCACAATAGATCCAGAGGTATTGAACGTCCCTCCAGCAACTAAAAACGACAACCACCCTATCCTACGTGAGGAAGTAGGAGCAGCAGTGAGATCTCTGAAAAAGAGGAAGTCAGCAGGAGTGGACAACATCCCAGCAGAACTGGTCCAAGCAGGGGGAGAAGCAATCACTGATCATCACCCTCTCCAAGGAAGGCAACTTACAACAATTTCAAAACCACCTTACAATCAGTCTTATAAGTCATCCAAGCAAAGTCCTGATGACGATACTGCTGAACAGACTAAAGCCACAGGCTGAAAAGATCATTGCCGAGGAGCAGGCAGGTATCAATGCAGGGCGCAGCACAACAGAGCAGATCCTCAACCTCAGGATATTGTGTGAGAAGTACCTCCAACACCGGCAAGATCTGGATTTCAAGAAGGCATTTGATAGAGTATGGCATGCAGCCTTGTGGACGACCATGACACTGTACAACATCAATGCCAACCTCACCACAGTAATAGAGCATCTCTATTACAAGGCTACCAGTGCAGTATACTTCAACGGTAGCGTAGGGTACTGGTTCAGAACGACAGTCGAAGACAGACAAGGCTGTCTGCTCTCTCCCACACCATTCAGCATCCTTCTGGAGAGAATCATGGCTTGGAAAGCATGAAGGGACAGTCAACATCGAAGGCAGAAAAGTCACCAACTTACGTATTGCCGACGACATTGATGGACTAGCAGGAAATGGGCAAGAACTAGCTAGCTTAGTAGAGAGCCTCAACAAAACCTCTGCAGCCTACGGCATGGAAATCAGTGCAGAGAAGACCAAATGGATGACCAACAACACCAAGGGCATCAGTACTGACATCAGGGTCAAAGGCACGAAGCTAGAAGTCCACAGCTTCAAGTATTTGGGGGCAGTTGTAACAGATGTAGGATCGAATCCTGAAGTGGTCTCCAGGATTGCGCAGACATCAGCAGCCATGACAAAACTGAAGCCCATGTGGAACGACAAGAACATCGCATTCAGTTCAAAGGTCAGACTGATGCACTCACTGGTGATCTCTACATTTCTCTATTCCTGTGAATCATGGACCATAACAGGTGACTTAGAGAAAAGGATACGGGCCACAGAGATGAGATGATTCCGAGAGATCCTCGGCGTCTCATACAAAGACCGTGTCACCAATGAGGAAATACGGCAAAGGATCAGACAAGCCATTGGGCCTCACGAAGACCTCCTGACCACAGTGAAAAACGTAAACTGCAGTGGTATGGGCATATCTCACGATCATCAGGACTTGCCAAGACAATCATGCAAGGCACTGTAAAAGGAAGAAGAAAGAGAGGCAGGCAGAGAAAGAGGTGTAAACAGGTCTTACATTGAGCAACTAACTGAGAAAGACGAAACATCGAGAGGAATGGAAGAGGTTGGTTGTTCGGTCTTGTTTGGTGCCTCAACGGTCTACCAGACAACGGGACTGATGATGATGATGATGAACAAGATATCTGACTCCTGTAATATAAATGGATGTGCATTTCAAAATTCTTTCAATCGAGACTTTATACTATGGCACCAGCTCCCCCAAAAATGCCCTTTATCAGATTACATGTGTAATTTATTTATATGTCAACACATATCTTTGAATCAGACAAAGGCACATAAATGCACAAAGAATTTATATCATTCTATGTACATAGAAAGGTAGCAGATAATTCCTTTGTTTAAAAAAAGACGCCACTTTGCTAGTTTTATTTATATGTGGAAGACAGCTCCTTAGCTCTATCAATCGAAGTTAACCTCACTGTCATGATGAAAACGTTATTGTCCATAATAAATCTAGATATTAATTATTGATTAATTAATCAGTGTTTATACCATGATGCTACAAAGAAATTCGTCAGGTCCTGCAGGTACAAAGAGAGGGCAACAACTTCAGTTGGTACTTTTGTAAAATTTGAGAAGTCAAAGGTCATGCATCCTATCTGTAAACATGCAGGTTGACGAGTAAAATATTTTCTTTTAAAAGTTGCAAGCTTCATTTCGTCATTTAATTTGGAAATAATTTGGAAATAACACTTTGAAAGTACGAAACAATGAATGTCCCCCGTTAGATTCGTTTAGGGGTCAACCGAAAATAATATTCAAATATCGATGGAACATGTTTATGTTTAAATAATTATATTCGTTTCTATGGTGATTATACATTCCAAACACTTTTGAGCTCAAAGAAAAATAAAGATTACGTCTTTGTGAATCGTCTTTAACGTTATTTTCGCATGTAAGCAAATCACAACCTGAGATCGTCATTGCAGAAAAGTAGTGTGTTAACTGGGGTCAGACCAGGATAAAATGCTTCAAGACTGGCGTGGTACTAAGTCGTTAATATTTAAGGTTAGAGGTTTTGCTTGCCTGTGCCTTTCATTATGAAATATTCAAGATAGGAGTTGATTTTTAACATAGGTTAATTGAGAATGAATCATTCTTTATTTTAAGATGCCTTTTTATGATCGTTGTAAAAGAAGTATGGCGGAAGTATACATGTACAATAAATGTGAACTATAGTCAGAAGCTATGTTTTGACTGTCCCGCAAATGAACCATGACCCAAGAGGGCTTTGATGAGCTGTTATTCGTAATTATTCGTAATTATGCTGGAGAACACTGGCATGTCTTGGTGTGTTGTGGACTATAATGGCAGTGTCACCCCTATGAATCCTAGTGTGATTGCAATGTTGGTTTGCGTTCAGCTTATAGAAATGCATGTAGGTAATACGTTGTAAAAGTAATGGTTGTCTGACCCCTGTCACATGCAAGGCTTGTTGATAGTGAAACAGCCATATTATCAGCAACATTTCAAGTACATACATACATCTCATTCGTTTGCAGATTGGTGACTTTCTTTCAGCCGAAACATTGGGAATTAAATCAAAAGTTATTTCTGTGATCACTACAACAGACCATCATCGAGATCAGTTCAAAGATGATTTTGCATCACCGTCTGTTGTCATAAATTTAACTGCGCCCCAATTTCACGTCCCATTTTTAACTCAGAGTGAGGTGCTAAATATAAAATATTCGTAGTACAGTCTGCATGACCACTAGTCCATATAACATAATATCCTTCTCCCCTGAGTCAAGCTCCGGTCCAACTTAATTTGCTTTCCCACGCATGCTCAGTTATGTACTTATTGGTTATTGTTTCATAAGCGATTCATACAGCTTGTGTAGATTCTTTCTCTAGTCTCTGCACTCTGCACAAGTCTGCCTCTTGAAGTCCCATCTGGTATCAAAGCCCCAAACGTGAGCATTTTAACAAATTAGCTAATAACCTCCATCGCTCAGACCAGGATGAAATACTACTGGTTGGCATAGTAGCTAAGTAGTTCATATCTAAATTTAGAAATTTTGTTTCGCCGAACCTTTCATTGTGGAATATTCTTGACAGGAGTTGCTTTTAACTCTTATCAATTGGGAAGGAGTCATTCTCTATTTTGTGATGCCTTTTATTGTGGTTGTAAAGCAGTGTGGTGAAAGTACACGTGTAAAGTAAATATGGTCAAAATATGTTTTGATTGACCCTTAAATTTATCAGTATAAGGACGAGCTGTTATTCGTAATTACTCTGGGAAACAATTGACAAGTCATGTTGTGTTTTATGGACTATCATGGCAGTGTGACCCCTAAGATTCCTAGTCTGACTGCAATGTTGGTCTGAGTTCAGCATGGATAATAATGTATATAGGTAATATATAATAAAACTAATGGTGGTCTGAACCCAGTTGGGAAGACACCGTAAACGCGGTTTATATTTTACGCGTTGCGCTCAGATACCCTTAATTAAATTCAGAACCAGTCCAAGTAGTTGAGCTTCGTATGAAATCTTTATTATACAAAGGACTGATATTGAGTTGTTGTATACATCTACGTCGCAGGCAAAGCTTATTTACAAAATCTGACATTTAAGACCTTGTTTCAGGATCACATAACCGTTTAATTTACGTGATCTATCTCACCAAACGTACTCGTTCATTTCGGTATGCGCATTTTCTCTGTAAGGAACAAAAAGGATAGGAGAAATGACAATAAAATAAGCAACAGAATCCGCTACGCCTTAAACAGCGAGTTGAAGATATTAGGTAAGATATTTATCAATTCATGTTAATTTTCAAAACCATTATTATTAATTTTATACATTTAAGTTTTCAGTAGGACGTAAATAATTAATGTACTAAATGATCTTGTTTCGAGTTGATAGAGAAAGATGCACGATACATATTAATACGCATGCATACTTTGAGGTTTATTAATATGTACTTTCTCACAGAGTTGTTGGTTTGACACTGGTGAAACTGTGCATGTATTGGGTAACACGTAAACAACTTAATGGTTCGAGGATGTTTTATGAAGTAACTTATTAATCACGCTGTCTGTGTAGGTATAGGTATATTATGGCATAGCAATCAATACAAATTTTAAAGTGACATTGTAGACAAATTAATAGACATATTAAGAGTATTGATTACGTTGCAGTTGCATACTTATGGAGTAAATTTTAATCACGTTTTGACCCCTTTGATTTAATACGTTTATTCAAGGTACAAAAAAAATGGCTTATTGTTGGACCGTTTGTTAGCATGATTTTGTTAACGCTACTGCCCTTAAACAACTCGGATCATGTCAATGAAAATTTAAGCACTGATTCATCATAAGGTGTAACTGGTTTAAATTTAAAATTTTTGTATCTGAACTTTCAAAGTGACAGCCACAACGGCCATCTTCAAAAAGTTTTTATTGATACTCCTTCTGAACTTGAAGTCATATCGATGTGGGGTATCTACCAGAAGGTTTGACAAGATTTGGCTGGTCCTAAACAAAAATGGAGTCACTGGGACATCCAATATCGCTGCCACAGAAGCCATTGACAAATCTTATTATCGATACTACTTCTGAACGGTTGGTGATATCATCATGGGGTTTTCACTAATGATTTATTATGATGTTTAGTTGGTCCGGAAATAAAATGTTGCCGATCGCACTTCCAATATGGCCATCATTTGACTATAGGTTTCTCCTTTAAGGTTTGAATCTACGTTGTATGCTGAATTAATGTGTAAATTAATTCACTGCATAGGTTTTAATGAGGTGTACGACTGGGAAATGTGTGGACATATATATTAATTGATACAGATCACACCGGTCACCAATTGCTTCATTGCTTTAATAAATGGCTACCAGGTGAAGCCTGTCACAAATGCATGTGTCTGAAGGCTAGAATTTCAGTCGATAGAAACAGTTGATTTACGTGCTTGTATTGCAAGCAGGAAAATGTTGGGTTTTACCAGAGCATCAAATATCTTATTATTTTCACAGATTTGCTGATAGAGCTTGACTTTAATATTTACCATAAAACTTATATATTAGAACTCGATCGAATGAAATTCATAATCTTAGCTTTATGCATCTTTTTATAATGGATAACACTGTTGTAGCACTTTGCAACAAGGACTGTGGTATCAGATTCTCAATCGAGTAAGTCCAGTTGAGTCGAGTAGCTTTTGACCTATCGGAGACATTTTGATTAAGAGGTTAGTGTTAGGACTGGTCGACCTGGTGTCAGGATAATGTGACTGGGTGGAACATCATACTACATACTAGACTTTACTATAAACTGCCACACTGCAGACATTGTAGCGATATGACTGAAAAAATGTTAAAGTCACGTTAAAATTCCAAATCACACACACACACACACACACACACACACACACACTGACATTACTATTTCTACATCCGTAATTTCACTTGACCTTATCACACATCCTCCTACAGTATCTAGAGTCAGCAATTGCTCTCTCATTAGGAACTATATTTGCTACGCACGAATGCATATACTCACGTTTACATTCCAGACCTATGTTTGGGTGATATGCATTTAGTCGAGATGGTATGTGTCTGGTGCATTAAGTGAAGGCGATTATCTGTGCAGTAGCCCTTGGATTCAGGATCAATGTCTGGAGGGGATTAAAAAATCTCTATCCCGTATGATAATAAGCCCTTTTCCATATTTAACTTCATTTCATCTTATCATGCATCACGGATCATTCTGTAGGGTCCAGGTAAAGCACTTGACGTATGGGAACTTATATGCACACCTATATGCATGCATATTTTGAGGCTTATTCATATGTACTTGGTTTGACATAAACTGTACATGTATTGGGTAACAAGTTAACAACCCAATGCTAGGCAGTTGACTATGAAGTAACTCATGAACAGCTGTCATTGTAGAAGTAAGTACGTTATGACATACCAATCAAGATTATTAATTAGGTTGGGCTTTCATAATGAAGGAGCAAATTTTAAATGACGTTCAAACCTCATTGATTTGATATGTTTGTGCAAGGGACATAGTATGGTTTGTTGTCCAATCGTTCGTTAGCGCAAGTTTGGTTATTGTTACTCCCCTTAAACTGCTAAGATGATTGCCATGAAACGTTACGCACTTATTCATCATAGGATGTAATAGGTTAAACTGAAAAAAATGTCTTATTTGAACTTTCCAAAATGGCCGCCACAACGGCCATTTTGAAAAAGTTTTTATTGATACACGTCCTGAATGGAAAGTTGTAACGGCATGGGGTTTTCACCAGAAGAAATAGCATAATATCTAGCTGGTCCTAAATGAAATTGTAGTCGCTGGGACATATAATATCGCCGCCACAAAAGCCGTTTATAAATTTTATTAAGGTACTGCACTTGAAGGGTTGGTTGTATCAACATGGGGTTTTCACTAAAAGACTTATTGTGATGTTTAGGTAGTTCGGAATTAAAATAGTGCCGATCGCACTTCCGACATGGCTGTAATATTACCCTGTTTTCCTCCATTTAAGGTTTTAACCTAGGTTGTATGCTGAATGAATGTTTAAATCATTAACTATATTGATTTTGATGAGGTGTCGGACTGGGTAATGTTTTGTCATAGAGTTTAGCTAACACAGATCACACCGGTCACTAATTGCTTCGTTGCTCTAATAAATTGCAAACCAGGTGAAGCCTGTCACAAATTCAGGTGTCGGATGACTAGAATTTCACATTTCATATGAAAGAACCAGTTTATCTATGGCTTGCATTGCAAGCAGGAAAATGTTGGGTTTTACCAGAGCATCAACAGTCTTTACATTTTCAAAGATTTACTAACTGCACTTGGCAATATTGCTTAACAATATACATTTATAAGAACACCGACCTTCGAATGAAATCTACAGTCTTTGTTAAGTGCTTCTTGCGTCCTTATATAATACGTAACAATGATTTCCAGTCGAATGTAGCAACCGTTGACTTATCAGATATATTTGACTTTATTCCAAGGAACACATCCAACGTTGAAATACTATGTGATTTGTTTAATTTAGAAGAACAAAAGAGACGTACTGATGAAGGTTTAATGTAATCAGTGATATGTGTATGATAGTTAACCCTAATCTTTATTATGTTAATTTTATGCGAAAATCACTGAAATCAAGTTTTCTTCCCTAAAATCGAAAAACAGAATGTTCCAAGGACATGAGACAAACATAAAGCATCCTGTTTTGTTACGGGTTGAGGGTGTGGGAGAGAATATTTTATAAGTTTGACTTTATCTATCAGTATACCAAGTAAGTTATTCAATAAATCTTAGTACGTATTTTGCATATTTAGTTTACCCGTATAAAACTATTTCGTTTAGAATCTTTATGCTGCAAGCAGTTATGTGTACAGCAGCATATTGAACTGAGTCACTGAGATACTTAGCATTGCCGTGTTTGTATTATTTATATCAAATAAGTGGAATAGTAAACTTTCTTAACCTTCGAAAAGAAAGGGAACTCAAACATATCTGTCTTGAATATTCATGTTAGTACCTGCCAGCATATATATGAATTAGATGTGTGTAAGAAAAGAATGATTGAATATACAAATATTCACAAGACTGCGCGTGTTTCACTGATTCGTAATGCTACATGAAACATGGCGGTGTGACATTTATGCAAATGTGCTAAGTCGGATCCCTTAGGTTCAAGAGAAACTGAAATGATATGTTGTGGTTTCATTAATATGGAGGGGGACCTTTGGCTAGGGCTAGAAAATATATCTAGACTTACAAAGATGACAGCCAAATCTATTTTCAGCTGCAGCAATACGACGAAGTGTGGCGGTATGTACATTACCTAGAATTCACGGTTCCTAATACAGCATCAGCCTACAGAATGAGTGTGGATAACTATGGATATGATGGCAGCATATGCTGTCGCTGCTTACAGAATGAGTGTGGATAACTATGGATATGATGGCAGCATATGCTGTCGCTGCTTACAGAATGAGTGTGGATAACTATGGATATGATGGCAGCATATGCTGTCCCTGCTTACAGAATGAGTGTGGATAACTATGACTGCAATTGTACCATAATGATGTCATTGCTTACGGAATGAATGTGGACAACTATGGATATGATGGCACCATAATGTTGTCAATATTTCCAAAATGAATACGAATAGCCATGGCTACGATGGTACCATAATGCTCTCATTGCTTACAGAACTAGTATGGGTAGCCATGGTTACGATGGTGCCATAAAGTTGTCACTGATTACCGAATTAACTTGGATAATTATGGCTACGATGGTACCATAATGATGTCACTGCTGACAGAATAAATGAAGATAACTATGGCTACAATGGTACCATCCCTTAAATATTCAGTACTGAGAACAATATGGAATGCTCAACACAGGAGAAAAGAAAATGTCAAATATTCCGAGAGTTGTTCTACAGATCATATGCTGACTGACGGTTCAATAGTTGTTTCATAAATTGGTCATGATTTAATATTGAATTTATGAAACGAGTTGAATAATGTTCAATTTTGTGAGCTTTGGATATAAAAATACTGATATAAAGATTAGACATAATCAGCGTCGCTGAACATTTTCAGAACCGAGTGACAAAATGTAATTTGCATCACACCGATTAGAACCATATAAACATAAAGATTCAGACAGGTTTGCGCTAATACTTTCTTGACATCAGCTATCAGGAGCAAACATTTATGTGAACGTTGAATCGTCAAAATCTTGTCCCTAATGTATAGGTATTGGAAGAGTAAACTATATGCATTTCTAATGCAGTGGCAAATGAAAAAAAATACTGATGCATACACTATGCTTGTATTGTGGCAGTGGAAGTCTGCGATTTCTGTCAGGCAAAATCTGGCTTCTGTGTGAATAATAATGATAGTTTCTGAAGCTGATTTCTTCACAATGATTTGATGAATAAAAGCAAGCAATAATTTCCTTTGGGTTTTATTAACTCTTTATGGTTCCTCTCCTTTGATATCACAGAAAGGAATGGTCATTGTTGTTGTATGTATTTTATGCCCTTTCACAATGGTCAACATTTCCTAGGTTATGATCAGTTTGGCATTAACGTAAAATCTGCATGACATCTGAAGGCTATGTACAGCTTCGTAAACACAAACTATATAATAGGTAGGTCGATGAATCAACCCTACACCTATAATGATATTAACTGGCATTTTAGGGGCTGATATCGTCTATTGATTAAACTATGCAAAACTTGGTGTACATTCTATACACTTACCGGTATTTCTCGCGGTTGATGAGCTTCCGTCGACTGAAGCGTTATTTTCACGATATGTGCCTACTATTTCCAGGTAAAATCCTGTGTTTGGCGACTTGTAAATCCACGTGGAATAGCGCAACCCTCTGTCCTGTGGCTATTTTAATCTCGCGCTAGAGATGGCTGTTACCAAATAGCAAGAAGTATACAAACTGTACGCAGCTGTATTCCGGGAAGATTTGTATGCAGCAAAACTGCACATTTTTATGAAAAGGTGACATCATATCCACATATCGTCTATCAGTATCAACACATATCTGGGGGTTTTATTTATTGGACTATGTAATTGGAAATTACATTTTGGTTGTCAAACAGTTCTGATGAATCAATAAATAAATACACAAACTCTTACTTTTGGCAGTTGCCACCACATGCTGTTATATATTGCATGGGGCGAGATTCGTTATTTTACCCAGCATCTTTTCACCTCAGTAACACCTCTGTCATGATTTGCCTAAAAATGAGGATCCAGTGAAATAATCGACAATGCAAGGGATAGAAGCAAGAAGTGTCATTTATGTTCGTCTCAAAATATTTGTACGCATTTCTACGAATTCGTTATGCCTAACCTTATAGTTACACAGATAATTATCTCTCTTGGTCTGTCTCTCCGTCTGTCTGTCTGTCTCTTAAAATATTAGTCCAAAGACCAAGTGGCTGTACGTTATTTGTTGTATAACTACAAAACAATGAGCAAATTCTAAGAGTTGTATCCCAACACTTGCGGGGAAAACTTATACTGAGGAATGCATATGGTTATCAAGTGCCGAGGCAATTGGGCTAAAATGTCTTGGGCTGATCCGATGGTAGAACTTGAACTCTCACCCTTTTTATATCGAGCGTGAGATACCTACAGCTGAGCCAAGACGACTCCTATTTTGATTTATATACCCATGTCATATTTTCTAACATCACACACGTGTCATAATACCCAGTGTCATATCAAATGATTGCACGAGGGCATATAAGATGAAAGGGGCAATAACCAATTCACCCGAATGTTATTTAAAGTCAATTCTTTTACTATTGTTGTGGATCTTATTAAGTAAAATCGGTATTCGTTGGCATGTGATACATATTATTTAATCTTACAGTTGAGATTATGTCAGATGAAATTAATGAAATACACTGAATAGTTTCAATGTTTATCGAGTCTTTCATCATTCAGCTTGTTTCATAGATTTCAATTGAAATGAGCAGTCGTGTAACATTATCGACTGTGGTTTATACAGTTATACATTTAATTAAAATCGTTATTGAAAAACACTTTTGTTCATTTTACCCTGCCTAAGATTTATGTACCAATTTAATACTTATTTAGCAATGCCTTGGGATTCGTGTACCAGTTTAACACTTATTTTGCCCTGCTTTAAGATTCGTGTACCAATTTAGTATTTATTTTGCCCTGCCTAAGATTTGTGTACCAATTTAATATTTATTTAGCAATGCCTTAGGATTCGTGTTCCAATTTAACACTTATTTTGCCCTGCTTTAAGATTCTTGTACCAATTTAATACTTATTTTGCCCTGCTTTAAGATTCGTGTACCAATTTAATACTTATTTTACCCTGCTTTAAGATTCATGTACCAATTTAATACTTATTTTACCCTGCCTAAGATTCTTGTACCAATTTAATGCTTAATTTGCCCTGCTTTAAGATTCTTGTATCAATTTAATACTTATTTTATCCTGCGCTAAGATTCGTGTACCAATTTAATACTTATTTTACCCTGCCTAAGATTCTTGTACCAATTTAATACTTATTTTACCCTGCCTAAGATTCGTGTACCAATTTAACATTAAGTTTTCTCTGTCTAAGATTTGTGTACCAATTTAATATTTATTTCATCTACGAAACACTGGTAAGCATCATAAAATGCATATAGTCTTGCTAACATGACCAGTTTCACCTTCTGGATACTGTACATTAGGAAATTGCTCTATCTTGTCAGTGCTTAATATGGAACAGTTATTTCAATGCCCCCAAGACCAGCATGGAGATGTTAGGTTAGAACTGAGGGGACAAGGGGCAGTTTTTATGCACACATTTAATGCCGCATTCAACGGCCTAGTATAAAAAATCATAAAAGATAAAAGACACAAGTGAGGTCAAAATGGTCCATAGTTTTGGATAACTAAAGTAAAACAAAGCATAAGATTATTTTTCACTTGACCAGAGAAGTCAATGGCAATTCATATTAAAAGAAGTTTACGCACCCCAACCCCAAATTTATACCTGCATTTTTCACGTCCGAAAGACATTTTTGACATCATGTTACGCTCCAAGTTCAAACACAGGTCCTTTTCGTAGATAATAATTCTGAAAAAAAACCATTGTGTACTAAACAGGCTGATGCAATTGAAAATAGTTGTGATCCAAGCCCTTTTTGAGATTTTCTACTTGCCCTGAATCCACGTGTTTAATACTATGGGGGCCTAGCTCTTCTACCTAGCCGACAATTCGTATTTCACTATCTACATACTGCAGAGTAACTATGGGAGGCATACATGCCTCACATCAATTTCAAGAACACAAGCCCAAAACACCTAGTTCACAAATATATCTATATCTTTAATTAGTAAACAATAACAGCTGACAAAGTCACACCATAGCCTTAAGTTAAGAAATTTGACAGGGGCCAATTTACGAAACTATCCACTGCCACCTGAAATCAGCAGTGTTATATGATGCTGTTTTATAATAATCTGCAGTTTTAAGGTTGGGTGTATCATACAAGGAGAACAGCGAACAATAGCTTGTGTAAAATGAGGAAGCTCGCACTTTAACATTTTCAAAATTAAGTTTCCCTTTCACTTGTTTATGAATGATTGCAAATTTTTTAATTACTAACCTAGGCATAAAGTTGAAGATTCAAGTTTCATTTGACTTTAATTATTTCAACTCCAGCACGTAGGTATCAGTGATATGATTTAAAAGCAGGTCATGTTATACAATTCCCTATTTTGGAAAACTGATTCTTATGATATATATATATATATATATATATATATATATATATATATATATATATATATATATATATATATATCCAAATAGTATCATGTTTGTTTTGATGGAATAACGTCTATAACGTCTAGTTCAATAAGAACATAAATAATGCAAAAAAGCTGTTGCTTCAGGACCCCAGCGCTTTTAAAACACAGAAGTAAATATATGTAAAATGCAGTGTCAAGTTAAATCATCCTCTCTCTCTTCGCAAGGTTTATGTGCGTTATATTTAGGAGGATAACAAAATAAAACAGATTATGCCAAACAATGAAAACAAATATTCACTTGCCATGAAAAAATATTAATATTTATACTTAGTTGAAAATAGAGAGAATTTCAATTATGCCACTAACTTGTTAGTTTCTTGTGATCGGTGAAAGTGTCTAATACTTTGCACAAGTGTGCTAATGCGGCCGGCAGTATACCAGAAAATGGCTTGGCGGTCCGTATAGTAGACAACGTTGAATACCTTGAAAAGCAGCTACAAAAATTGAAATTAACACCAGTATTGGTCCTTGGAGAAGAGAAACTTAATCAAGCAACAGTTTTATCTGCATTCAGCCCTATTATTGCAATATCGCAGACTTTCTAGTTGCTTTGAGAGGATAAACATTTGTAATTTTTTCACTCACGTTAGTCATTAGTAAATAATACCAAGAAATATGACAGTGTTTGTTAATTTGAGCGATAGAGAAAAGAATGGACTTATTAAATTATTTAAACCTGGCCAACGTTTTATTTTTAATTTTACTGACAATGTGAATTTTTGTTAATTCTTTTCAGTACATAGATGCTATTATACAGTGAAAACAATACATTACTGTAATTATTTTTGTTTGGTCATTTTTTTCCTGGATATGCTTTGCTCATGCAATTGTTAAGGTAGGATGAAGATTAAGCCTAGAGAGGGAGCTGTAAATATGACAATACTGTATATTTGACCTTGTAAGTTAATGGGTACGAAACGACCACCACCTTGGGTACTAAACGACTAGCACCTCGGATACGAAACGACTACCACCTTGGGTGCGAAACGACCAATTTCCACTGGGTACGAAACGACTTGGGTACGGAATGACCGTGAGCCCTCGGCAGATACCGTTTATATCGCCATGATTGCAAATGTGATGCAATTTTACAGGTGAAATGTTGCTCGAAACCATGAATTTTGAATGGCCTAAGGTGGCGTAGTAAAAATAGTTCGCTGTTTTAGGGGATAGTTGTATAGTTTTACGGCGTGAACTGCTGACGGTACGTAAAGTTGATGAAGAGAAACCATGCACATGTGCGGTTGATAGACAATTGGAAAGTTCTGAGATCTGTGGTCTTGTATTGGTTAGAGTAAAATTATTTATAGAATGGACACATTGGGCTTTCTATTATACAACAGAAGTTGTATAGAAGTCTTTGGATTAGGGTAAACTTATGACATCTAGCGGAATCGCGCCAGGGTTTGATACCGCTCGGTCAAAGAAAATACCCCTGGTTTGTAAGACTGTCTGTCTGTCTATCTATCTATCTATCTATCTATCTATCTATCTATCTATCTATGTTATATGCACGTAACTTCTAAATTCGGTTTGTTGTAATCCGATGGCACTATAATAGGATCTGTGACGAGTTGAGTAACTGTTCACTCCAATTGTGAACACTAAGTATGATATAAATGGGATAGATGTACATCATTGAAAAGTACGAATGTTGCATTTGAAGAGCTTCATTTCAAAAGTTTTAAATTTGTGAAACCGCAATGCAAACAGAACGTTCTGAACCTACATTCAGTTAAGATAATAACGCAATTTTAGTACAACTCAACAAGGAATTTGTACATATTTTCAATAACTGTTTAATGCACGTCTTTCATATGACATGTCGTGAGTTTCTTTCTTTCTTTTTTTTTTTTGTAATTTTTTCTTTTGTTGTATTGGGCATGTGCATAATGACTGTATCTTTCGTTTCCCATCATCACTGACATACGTGCGTGAAGTAATAATAAAAATACAGGCACCGTAATATTCATCAACTTTTCATCTTATAGTTTAACTAAGTTATTGGTATTTGAGGTTTGGATCTAAAGGGAAATAATAATTATTGGGATCCTCTAATTTGATAACACAGATCTCTTTAAAAGTTTTCCACCGGGCAATTGCGAACATGATTTCGGACGTGGGTATCTCCATGTTTGAAGGAAAGGTACACTCCACAGAATCGAAACAAACATGAAGTGTGTAAACTGGGACATTCCTACAAATCCGGTTTTTCATTCTTCTGTGCCAGATGTGTTAGTAGAAGCAAGATATTGCCTTTTTTCAACCGAGTACATCCTTGAATAGAAATGTATTTGCAGCACATTGGTGTGTAGTCTCATGAGTGCCCTCTATTTACACATATAAAAGATTATATCATACAGGTTAGAGAATTTTTAATTCGTACTCCTACGGACATTCGAACCCAGGTCCGCGGGTAAATGGCACCAATCGCCTTACCTGCACAAACCAGCCCATATTCCATCACGACTATGCACACATAACCGATCAATGATGCAACTGAGTCGGAGTTATATGCAATCGTGTGTAGCAGACAATCGAATGACGACCCAATAATTAATTCTCATCTATCTACACAGTCATTCCGGATTTCTCTGAAAGAAATCAAAGTATATAGGATTGATTGACCTTACGCGAGACGATAGATCGCGCCGCTTACCGAATCACGTGACATGACTCCCCGCTAACCTCAGACAACATGCTGTATTTGGCAAAGAAATATGTTTCAGCTTAAGTGATATGTTTTTTTAATGATTTTTATTATTCTTAGAAATGTAAAATTTCAAAGTTGCATAAATTATACTGCAGTACACAATATTTATATTTGTAGTTCAAGTTTGTTTAGTAATAATCTAAGTGTGTTATTTCAGTAAATAATAAAAATAAATTTTAAATCGGCTCGAGAACTTATTCATGTACAAGAAAATTCGCTCCAAAAGATACTAATATATTTAGTATGTAACCGTATCCTTAGTAATTTTATCTGCCTTATGTTCATGCTGCCTTGGAAGTAAGTGAATTAAAAATTAATAACAAAATTGTAAATAATTACTGTTTAGAAGCATATTGTTGTACATAATAATTTAAAAGTTCAACTTAAGCAATTCATGGAAGTGTGTCTAATTTACTCTTGCTGATTGGTTAATTGATCAGCATGATTGACAAGTGGCGAGAGGTCAGTTGTAGAGAATTATAAATATACACCAGACAGAATGATAGATCCGGAATGACTGTGTAGATCGATGAGAATTAATATGAAAAAATAAATGTGTCGGATAATACATAGAAAAATTAGTTAATGTAACAGAAGATCTTTATATATATATATACGACCCTCTGCCACCATTGTGAGCTCCTCAACATTTCCAGTATATCTTTCTGCTGTCTTGAACTGCAAAATTAGTGTCTTTTAGTATTAAATTATAGGGCACCGGGTTACCGAGTAGTCTAAAAGGATCGCCTTTACCGCTAACTGCTATCTCACCTCTCTCCGCATGGGTTGAAGTCTCTGGCTAGGCCAACGTGGGTATTTGAGAAAGCTTGCCAGTAGCTACATGTAGGTCCCTGGTTCTTCCCTTTTCACGGGTTCTTCCTCCACAAGCTCTACTGGCCACCATGTGTAGCCTATAATGTCCTGAAAAATGGCGTTAAGCCCACAACAACTACATCAAGTAATAAGTGTTAAAATGTACATTTTTTCCTTTCATGTATCACAATTTTACATAGAAAACCAAGCAACTTTGACCGTTCTATTTCTCAAAGGTTTTTCTTAAAATGACGCGCATAATACAACTATGCCCAGTGAATGAGGTTGACTCAACCAGTTGGAAAATCATAAATTTGTTTGATATGATAAAGTTTACAGGACTCCACATCCTTTTAATCCTTAGGCTAGTCATTTTAATCCAAGAGTAAATATTTACTTTATTTCCCACACCACTAGATTGGATCCATCCGGATTTTTCAATATTTGTAAATTGGAGATAGTTGACTCTTTGGGTTTCCATTTCCAAATTTAAAAGCAAACCTAGACCACCAGTTTAGCAAGCTTTCAGAAAACCCTAGGCCACCATTTTCATATCTACCCCATCCCACCCCACCCATTTTCAAAATGTTTCAAACTCTAGGTTACCATTTTCAAAATATAACACAAAAGCAACAGTCTGGTCACTGTTAAAATGTTAAGGGCAAAGCCAGCAAGATTTTTTTTTAATGAAGAGATGAGTTATTATTAGGG
>JAECUM010034482.1:0-20668 GCA_016617855.1 Megalonaias nervosa
TATATATATATATATATATATATATATATATCCGATAAGTGAATGTAAAGTTAACCGTGTTATTTTACCAGCGTATATAAAAAACTAATATCAAATCTTAGATTGACGAGAAGACAATATGCCAATAGGATAAAAATATTCTATATTTTTCAATATGCCAATAGGATAAAAATATTCGATATGTTTTAATATGCCAATAGAATAAAAATATTCAATATGTTTTAATATGTCACTTGAATACTTCAAGGCTTCACTGGCAATGCGCTATCGGATAAAAGTGAAAACACCCTAGATATGAAAACATGTTTTTTCAACATGAAAAAGAGGGCAACAGTCAATCATAAAATGAAAAGCAAGGCGACATTAAATTACAAGGTGTAAAGATGCACTACTTTCTAATAATCGGGGGGAGTTTGTTTCATAGATGTGACATATACTCTAGATACGAGGCATCACTGTTGCGATTGTAGTGTCTTAAACTAGGTAAGAGAAGGAAGTAAAACCAACAAGGTTTGTAAAACTTAATAAATAATTTAATTCTCTGAGTTAAAAAATGAAAATTTAAGAGGAACTTATAGTATTATGAATTAAATCCAAATAATCATAAATGTTATATCGCAAGTCCAAAAGATTAGATGGTTCCGAATGAAGTCCTGATCTTAAATGTGCTGATATACCAATGACCTTGATTGTGCTGAATATAACAAAGAACAAAAATATGAATAATTGTTCACTTTTCTCATTATAATCAACTCCACGACTCTGTTACAACTCTATGTTGTAATTCATTCCCGTGTGACATATTTCACAATACATCCCCACGTGACATATGTCGCAATAATCAACCGTATCTATAGGAAACTACCCCAAACTGTACACAGGTATATCACGGCTGCAAACAACATATTTATAGCATCACTAACCAAAAATAGAATCTACAATCATGAACAAAAAGTAACTAGGTAATATATTGTTTATAAATGGTCATTGCAATGGATAATAATTGAATACAAGTTAAACACACAAAATAGACATGCTTAAGACAACATTAAAAGAGCATATCTCCCAAAAATCGGTGTAATATTTCGAACATAAATTAAATAATTAACCAATGATCTGACAAAGACATGCAGGCAGCACGGACAGGCTGACAAATTTACGGGTAGATTGATATGCATATATTTGGATACGTAAAAATGTTCTGTGTAAAATATAATCTAAACATGAAACACTATAGAACATTATGAATAATACCGTGACGAAAATTAATATATCTCAACCACATCAAATGATTTGAATGTAGGTCAGTATGGTTAATCCTTTAACGTCATACTAAGGCAACCGTTATGTATTCACTGTCATGCAAAATAATATTGCTATAATTCCTAGATTATTTTCAAATACCCAGTGGTCACGTCAGGTCATTAGCTCGCTACCGTAAGTAACAGTAGATGGCACTACATGTGAAGGTTGACCCAGAGTAGACGGCTACACATGGCTCCATCTCGAACGTTCTGGTGGATCAGACGGCCGAACAGATATTCTCATCCAGTGGCTGTATGAAAAGCGCAGGACATCTGGTTGTGTACAGCAGGAACTGATGGTCATCCACTCTATCGGGACTCATATCCAGACGTCTCGATATTGTCGTGGCACTTGGTTCCGACAGGCCTGTACGAGAGTATAAAGGAATGTTACGCAGTTATGCGCACAGATAACTGATTTAAGAAAATGATATCGTTCCTGAAAGGAACTATTCAGGACATGTAACTGCATCAAGTGATCCAACAAGAATCAACTTATGGAACTTACAGACACATTATGATTTGATAAATGGTTCTATCACCATGGTTGATTAATGTTTAAAATATAAACACAAATATGAAAACTATGGTATGAATGTGTCACCAAGTGTAAGCAAAGTAAAGAATTTTTGTACAACAATAAGAATGATGTTTCATCCACATGTAGGAGGTATGTATTTATTCATTTTCACAACAATGAAATTGAATATTGATTCAAAAATCAAACATGTATATGTCATGGCGTCCAGTTGATGATAACGACGTATTTCCGGTTCCACAGTTGTCGTCAAGTGGTCAAGGGGCCACCAGCCCCTCCCAATCTGCCGAAGAATCTTGAAGAGCCTCCCTACTCCCTGCAGATCAATTGCTTCGGAAGCTTTGGTCCCTCACTGCGAGACTGTAAGTAAACCAATAATGTCCTCAGAGCCAACGTTACCATTGACAACAGCATACCAGTTACACAAAATTTCTCAGAATTCAACAAATCCCCATCAGAGAAACACAACTGTAGATTGCTCTCTTAAGATGGACAACTTCCTGGAAAGGCTCGTTGTATTCTGATAAAAACAATGACAGTTTACTAAATAAGTAGTCTGGTTAAGGTGAAATCCACGGCCAGAGAGCTTAAAGTAATCGTGTTTTTCGCTGCGAGCATTAAGCTCGTGCAGCAATGGTTAAACCAAAATCATTATTTTGAAATAGCTAAAGACGGACATAAACTATCCTGTAGGCAGTAACGTAACCCGACCACAGTTTAGGTTCATATATAAAACACTGACGTTAAGTACACACAATTCCTTTATAAATTCAACATCTATGAGGATATCCTTGAACAAGATCATCAATATGACCGTCCAATGCAAACTCAGAGACTTGCAAGTCTCATGTCTGAAGAATAAGGCAGAATAAAATTTAATTTTGCTCAGACAGGAATAAAATGACGAACTTTTATGATGCTTTAAAGACAATTTATGGGACACGGTCACCAGGAACATATCCAACTGCTCATTGGCAAAGTAGAGATAATTAAAAGCTGAGCAGAAAACTTCAACAACATCCACAATCAACAGTCATCAATCACTGAGGAGACTAATGGTCCACTGTGCCAAGAGGAAATCAACAGATCTCTTGCTTATCATCCCACTCTGACTAAAGCTCAAAGCAATTGACCTACAATCAAATGGCAAAGCGCCTGGAGCAGATGCAATACCAGCAGAAATCTACAAAGCCGGAGGCTCGCACATGGCAAAGAAACTGGCTGAATTCTTTCAGTCAATGTGGACTCAAAGGACTATAGCCAAGGAGTACGAGGATACATTCATCTTCCACTTGCACGAGCGGAAAGACGACATACAATCGTGCAACATCCATCTGGGCATCTGATTACTGTCAATAGCCGACAAAATCATCGCCAGATTTCTGCTGAATCGCCTTGTGCATCACATCCATCAAATACTCCTGAGTGGGCGCCAGTATTGTTTCAGGAAATGATGAGAACCATAAACATGGTTTGTGCAATTCGCCAACTCCAAAATAAACGCCAACCTGTACACGACATTCGTCGACCTGACAAAACTCTTTACGGTAATCAGCCGGGGGGGGGGGGCTTTGGAAGCTCTTGGCAAAGTTTGGCTGCCAGAGAAAATCATCGTGATGGCTCAACAGTTCCACGATAGCATATTTGCTAGTATCGTGTACTATAGCAAGTCATCTGAACCATTCCCAGTCACCAATAGAGTCAAGCAAGGCTTTTTGTATTGGCCACGTCCCTCTTCAGAATGGTGTTTTCTCCATGCCTACTGATGCCTTCTGTGACTATGATACTGGGATCGAGATCAGATACTGTACTAATGGCAAGCTGTTAAATCTAAGTAGATTACAAGCGCAGACGAAGTTACAGAAGAGACCGTTCGTGATCTCCTATATGCTGACGAATATTCACTAAATGCTAAATCTATGTCCGACATGCAACAGAGATTGGACCATTTCTCTTCACAATCACCATCAAAAACACAGAGGTTGCGCATCAGCCTGCACCAGCAAAAACATTACTTACCAAGTGGCATCACAATGAATGACCGAACCCTCCTGGCATTGGACATGTTCACCTATTTAGGCAGCACAATGTTACATACAGTCCACATTAATAACGAAACCAACGCCAAAATTTGCTACAGCAAGTGTGCCTTTGGCAGACTCGGCGCAGATATGTGAGAGTGCAGAGCTATCAGTATATCAACAAAACTGACGATCAACAAAGCCATTGTATTGCAACACTTGCTGAATCCAATCCCAACATATACCGTGTACAAACGCCATGCCAAGAAGCTGAAACATTTATCACGTGGACTGCCTAATGAAATTAATTAGGATATGGTGACCCTATGTCTCAGATACTGAAGTTCTCACAAGGGCAGACATTTCAAGCATCCAGACTCTGCTGATTAAATCGTGAAGGAGATGGGCAGGCCACGTCACCCGGATGTCAGAAGAGCGACTACCAAAGAAGATTCAACGATGAGCTGAAGGAGGGAAAGCAATCTCAGAGTGTTTGAAAGAAACGCTTTGAAGATTCCCTCAAGTCATCCTTGAAACAGTTTCACACAGACCCTCAGACTTTGGAAGATCTCCAACAGGATCGCTACATCTGGCTCATTCTCATCCATGTTGGGGCTACAGACTTTGAACTTGCGAGAACTGCAGAGGCAGAACAAGAGCTTGATCAGCCTCACTTCAGAAATGCAGCACGTCCTCTAATGATCAAACAAAACCAAGCGGCATCTCCCGTCAAGTGCGCTACGTACAGTTCAGAGCACAAATTGGCTTCATCAGTCACTCAAGTATTCACGGAAATCAAACCGGATGTGACGTAATGATCATTTTCGAAGTGGAAGGACAAACAAGATTTCCCAACACATTCATAGTTACATTATTTCATACCTCTAATCACTTCTATAGCAAAAACATTAACAGATATTTGAATGAAGACAAATTTATTTTAATCATATCGAATAACGCTAACCTAGGATAATATTAGTTTAAGCATATCCAATAACGATAGCTTAGGCTCTGGGCTCATGATTTTTTGTTCTCGAAAGATGCTCAAAGTCAAGCCTAAAGTCTGGATATTTTGACGTTCTGTAGCTTAGATGAAAATAAATTTGTAATCAGAGAAATGGCAAAATCTTTTCTGAGCTTACTCTTCTCTTCTTTTTTTCAAAACGTTACAGATTTTGAGCGTATCATCAAGAAGCAAAACAAAGATCATGGCGTCGTGTGCAATATTTTACGCATATGATCATTAATAAAATTTACGCTTTACCTTTGCATTCTCTTCGGAACTGCTTAGATGCAGCCATGTAACTGCAACATTTTCTAGAATGCATTTTATCTTATCGTTAGATTAATCTCCCGTGATATTCTGTTGTTTTGCAGAATGCGCAAATATGAATTTGTAGTTTTAGCATGCTACAGGAATAGCTTACATTACTCATTATCGAAATGTTAAAAACTTTATTTTTTTCTCTCGCCGCTGCTTGGCACAAAGTTGATTTTAGAACCTAGTGAAAAAGGAAAATATATTTCAAATAAACGAATATAACATAACACTCCTAAGGTTTTTATTTTAATGTGTCCCATGGCCTATGCTGACATTAAAACATTACCTGCCTTATCAACAGCATAGATATCAGTCCTTTTATTTCTTTAGTTACTTCAAACCGTCCAACCAGCCAACCAACCCTACATATAAACATATATTCTATTGGAATGTAAACTGTATAAAGTAAATGTACTTGCAAGACTTGAACGAATTTTATGCCAATCAGCTAAGAACCTTCGTTCTCTTCATTAAATGCTATTTTCACGCTGTCCATTGTTTGCGTTACAATTCCTACAAATATTTACATAAATTTCTTTTGAAAGAGACAATTTAGTTACATATGCTCTTTTGCGCTTAGATTCTGTGTTCCAAAGGAAATTTCTGAAGATTTATCCTATTCATTTCGCAGTTTTACTGTTTTACCTTCGATATCTGACAAATCGTAGCTACCAAGTAATGTACAGTTACAAGAGAGCTTATTGTATACACCTGTTAGGTAATATATTTATACACCTGCAAGGAAATAAACCTCTTGAAGAAATTCAAAGATCACAGGGTTAAAGTAATTTATTTAAGAAATTGCTTATTAATGAAAGTCTTTATGAGCTAGCTGAAAATTTTAACATTTGTGATACTTAGACTTTAGGTACAGAAAGGTAATTTTTATTAACGTCTTATTTTTAAAACTGACGTTTTGCAGTGTACATATGCTAAAATATAGTAAGGTGAAACCAGGGATGTGGAGCTCCTGGGTCGCCGAGTGGTCTAAAATGCTTGCCTTACCAATCACTGCCATCGCACCTCTGCCCGCATTTCCAGTATCTGGATCGGTCAATGTGGGTATATGAGATAGCTGCTAGTAGTTTTCCATGCGTCGGCGGTAATCTTACTGAGTTTTTTGCTGGCTCTTCCTTCACAAATTATACTGGCCGCCCTGTATAGCCTGTCTTCCGCTGAGAAATGCCGTCAGATCCCAAAACACAACACCAGCTATCTCTCTCTCTCTCTCTCTCTCTCTCTCTCTCTCTCTCTCTCTCTCTCTCTGCGATAAACATTGAACATATTTGGTATTTATTCTATCCAACGCCGTATTAAAAGTCATGATCTTTATTTCGCAATTGTTTGTGTTGTATCTCAGAGGTAATCTCCATAAATTTCATTCTTTTAAGAGCATTTCCATCGCCCTTTGTACTTAACTTGCTTCTTCCTGATATGTTAACATTGTGTTAATCATATTCAAAGAATATAATTTCCGGTTAGTTATTAAAGTATTATTAATTTGCCATGATTGACCTTACAGACAGTATAAGAAGAGTCAACACGAACAGTACAAAGCAATAATTGTGTCAAAGAAGCCATGACATAGAATAATAAATACATAAAGAAAAAGAGCATTGTGATTCCGTTGGTATTAATGATATGCAAGATCTATGAGTAAATAGCAGCAACTCTCTACTGCCACGATCTGATCATAATTGTATTACAGACAACGATTTGGACTGGAATCAGTCATCAGAAGTATTGAGATTCGTCAATACCCATCTGACATAGCCCTTCACATTCTCCGTTACTGGGACTGGTGATGGTACCATAATCGATGTCAATGATAGGTCAAACTTCAAAAGTTCGGGTGTTTTTCAATAACTGATCACATTCGTATCGGAATTAGGGGACTGCGGAGATTTACTTACCTCCGAAGTTGAAAACATTGACAAGGTGCAAAACTTCCAATCTCCAAAACAGAATGTATTAAGTGCTCCAATAACCATGCGCCATTTTACATTTCCCAAAACCACACGGGAACATATTTTAATGAAGTATTTTACTTATAATTACAATCAAGACATATTAAGCAGATCTTAACAAGTCATCACAGCCAAACAAAGTAAAGGGATACAAAATCTGAACTAGTTTCTTTAGCTGATAACACACAACTACATGTCAGCTAAGCATATCGGCGTATGTATAACAACCCCCAAAAAACTGGATTGTAAATAGCCAGATAGCAAGAGCACATATTTAGCGACGGAAATGCAGAGTGAGATATAGGTAGCATATATTCTTTTCTTTTTCTTAAAGTTTTAATGTTTGCCAAAAAGAAGATGGCTATTTGTTGAACATCGGCATCTTCGCCTTCAACTTCAGTTTGCGCTTTCATCGGCTGTTGCAGAAAATAATAAAAAAAAAAAAAAAAAAAAATGTACATGATCGCATTCGTAACATTCTAGTTAAATAATAGATCGATCTGGAGTAACCAACCCCAGATATAAGAACTCGAATTCTTTCTCGAGTTTTATAAATACTCTGTCAGAGAACTTGTCTGTGACTTTGTAGCGAACGAACATAAATAAGGCATCTAGTACGATCTGGTTAAATATCAGAGCTATTGTGTTTCAACTATTTGCACTGGACTGTATTGGCACACGGTGCGCATCAGTTAATGAGTGACTAAGAAATATTTCTTTTGTCTGTTTCCTGTTAAATGTTTCATTGGCATCTTCATCAGCCTCAAGACAAATTTAGAACAGAAGTCATTGTAATATTTTACCCTTTTATGAATGACTATTTGTTCCTTTTGTTGCGACAAAAGTGACCGTTGTGAAACATATCTGGTATTTTCTATGTCCGTTTTTCAAATGGAACATACCAGTCATCACCTACTAAAATAACGGTTAAATTAGTTTTATTTATTTCGGAAAAAAATTCCGGGATAGTTGCCTTACCTGTGGAATTTTACCTTTCCTCATCTCAAATTCTGCTGAGTTAGCCAAATGTTGGTTTTCTTAAGGGAGATGTATTATTATTATTATTATTATTATTATTATTATTCCAGCGATATTCAAATCATGGATTTCACCAGCAGCCAAATCATGCCAGGTGATATTTTTATGCTAGTTCGTGACAAAGTCACAGTTGAGTTTTCTGGCAGTGTGTTTACAGAACTTGAGAAAGAATTCGAATTCTTGTAGCTGCATTAGGGTTTTCGAGTTTAATATACTATTCAGCTGACCTTTTATGAAATGCGATTATGTACAGTGTTTAGGTTGATTATTATTCAACTATTTTCTGCAACAGCTGAAGGAAGAACAAAGTGAAGTCAAAGACGAAGATGTAGATCTTTAGCAAATAGCCTTCTTCATTTTTGCAACATTCAAACTTTACCGAACGAAAAATACATGCTACCTATATTTCACACTGCATTATCGTCGCTAAATATACACCCTAGCTGTCCGCCGATTAACAGTCCAATTTTTGGTATGTTATCCATACACCGATCAGCTCAGTTGACATGTAGTTGTGTGTTACGAGCTAAAGAAACTAGTTCAAACTTTGTATCCCTTTACTTTGTTTGGCTGTGATGACTTGTTAAGATTTGCGTAATGTATATCTTGATTATAATTATAAACAAAATTCTTCATAAAGGTTTGTTAACATTTGGCTTTGCAAAACGTAAACTAGCGCATGCTCATTGAAACACTTAAAAGCTTCTGTTTTGGACATACGTAGTTTTGCACCTTGTCATTTTTTTTTTCAGTTTCGGAGGTACGTAAATCTTGCATGCGTCTTCAGTGCCATAATTCCTAAACGGATGTGAGCAGTATTGAAAAACACCCGAACTTTTGAAGTTTGACCTATCATTGACATCAATTATGTTATCTTCAGTCTCAGTAACGGAGAATGTGAAGGACTATGTCAAATGAGTATTGACGAATTTCAGTACTTCGGATGACTAGTCCTAGTCCAGATCGTTGTCAGTAATACAATTATGACCAGATCGTGGCAGTAGAGAGTTGCTGCTATTTACTCATAGATCTTACATGGCGTTAATAATATAGGAATCAGAATGCTCTATTTCTTTATGTATTTATTATTCTATGTCATGGCGTCTTTGACACAATTATTGCCTCGTAATGTTCGTTTTGACCTATTTTTAGGCTGTCTGTAAGGTCAACCATGGCAAATTAATAGTACTTTCATAACTAACCGGAAATTATATTCTTTTAAATATGATTAACACAATGTTAACATATCAGGAAGAAGCAAGTTAAGTACAAAGGGTAATGGAAATGCTCTTCAAAAGAATGGAACATGAAACAATTGCGAAATAAAGATTTCATGGCGTCATGTGCAATGTTGCACACATATGGTCGTTAATAAACATACGATTACCATTGTATTCTCTTCGGAACTGATCAGATGCAGTCATGTGACTGCAACATTTTCTAGAATGCATATTAACTTATCGTTCTGTTAATCTCCCTTGATATTCCTTGTTGTTTCACAGAATGCGCAAATATGAATTTGTAGTTTTAGCATGCTACAGGAATAGTTTACATTACTATTTATCAAAATGTTAGAAACTTTATATTTTACTCGCCGCTGATTGGCACAGCATTTGAGTTTAGAATATTGAAATAAAGGGAAATATGTGCTTCAAATAAACGAATGTAACATAACGCTGCAAAGGCTTTTTTATTTTGATATGTCCCAGGACCTATGTTGGCACTAAAACATTACCTACGTCTTTAAACCCTTTTATTTGTTTGATTTCAATCGTCCAACCAGCCAACCAACCTTATGTATCAATATATATTTTATCGGAATGTAAACTTACGCAGTAAATGTTCTGGCAAGATTTAAATAACGTTTATGCCAATCAATTGAGAAACTTCTTTCTCTTCGTTAAATGATATTTTCACACTGTCCATTGAACGCGCTTCCAAAAAACAGTCCAACCAACCAATCCACATATAAACATATATTGTATCGGATTGCAAACTTGTACAGTATGTGTCCTTGCAAGACTTGGACGAAGTTTAGGCCAATCAGTTCCGAAACTTCATTCTCTTCATTAAATGCTATTTCCCACTGCCCATTGTATGCGTTACAAATCTTTATATATTGTGCATGAATTTATTTTTAAAAATACAATTCACCAAGTTAAATAGAGTCTATTTCGTTTAGGTTCTGTGTTCCAGAGAAAATTTCTGATGATTTCTCCTACTCATTTCGTAGTTTTACTGTTGTACCTTCGAAATCTGACAAGTGTTAGATACCAAGAGAGGTGCCGTTATAACAGATGTTATGGAATATATTTATACACCTACAAAGAAATAAACCTTTTAAAAGCCCATCGATGATAAGGTTAAAGTAATTTATATATATAAAAAAATTGCTCATAGATGAAATACGTTATGGACTAGCTGCAAACCTTTACATCTATCATGTTTACCGCCTAGGTAATGTTTATAAAAGACTTATTTTAAAAACTTTCACGTTTTCCTGTGTACAAATGCTAACGTACAGTACGGTAAAACTAGAGAAATGGTATTTCATCTTCCTGGTTTTAGTTATTAACCTTGAAATACATTCAAGTCATGTGATATTCTCTCTCTCTCTCTCTCTCTCTCTCTCTCTCTCTCTCTCTCTGGGCAAATATTGGAATTTTGTGTCTTTATTCTATTCAGCGCCTGATTAACAACGGACCTTTATGAAATTGATCCGAGCCTCCTACCACCTTAATATGGTACTAATACTGCCTTTCTAACTGTGTCCAATATTATGTCTGTCTCTTTATAGCGCAGACTCATTCAGCCATGTAACTAGGTATGTACTATTGCCTAACGTTTTAATGTTGCTAACAATTTTGTTTTCTTACAGTTGTAACAGGGGTTTCTTTCACTCTACCTCAAACTTTAGGTGCACAAGTTTCAAAGGCATTGTTTGCATTGGTAAATAGTTAAAGAAATATGTACCACTAAACGTGGAATGTGAAATGTTTGAAATATTAACGTAATTATTTTATATATAAATGGAGATGACGCCCTTGCCGATCAATAGATATTACCACATTCTGAAATGTGTGAGTAAGATTTCTTCTTTAGATAACAGAAAATATGAATCTCTCAGAGATAACCTAATGACACAGAAAGCCGTTATGGAAATACATACAACACAATTTATCATAATGTTCTTATGGCAATACTAAGCAAAGTATTTTGAATGATGATTATATTTTGATGATACTTTCTGTGCTTTCTCCCGAAAGATTTTGTATTTACGCGCATTCATGTGACTGAACATATTCTGATGTATTTTACAGGTGACACATTAATGTGTTCTATATTTATGATGTATCATACTCAGTATAAATGCATGCAGGTATGTTTATGTGCGTGTGTGTGCGTCTATATATGAATATATTTATGTGTGTATGTATATGCATTCATGTGCATATATGTATGTCTGGATGCATTTATGTTCATGTCTGCATGTGTATATTCATATACATATATCATGTGTAAGTGTCTATAGGCGTGTATGAATATGTATGCGGCTCTGTGTATGTATGCGCGAGTAAATATCTTTGCATGGATTCAATACTTGTAGATGTGATCGATTTGATTCAATGTATGTATCAAACGTGACACCGTCAATTTCTGTAACAAACTTAAATGTATGTAATTCCTGTCAGCTATATGTAAACACACACACACACACACACACACACACACACACACACACACATCTATCAATCTATCTATCTATCTATCTATATATATATATATGCACTGTTACTATCGTTACTGAGAACGAGTCATATGTATGTGTGTGTATGTATGTGTGTGTGCCTTCCTCTTTTCTCGGTATTTGTATTAATTTGCGGCTCTTTTCTTCTTTTTAACGCATATGCGTCTCTGATATCAACTTATTCAACTCAGCAAATCTCTGCAAATTCTTCCTCAGCCTTTGAGTTTGTTTAATATTTTTCTGTATTTCCTTCTCAGGAAGGAGATGGTGGCGGCGATGGAGATGGTTGCAGCTCGAGCAGCAGATGCTCCGAGCAGAGGTCTTCCACATGCTCTAGTACGAGCTCGTTTGCACAGCGCTTCGTCGAACTCAAACGAAAGTCTCCCAAACGGCTCCGTTACATTTTCATAGGGGTTGGATTCATCTTCGCCATATTTATCGTTCTCACAGTTACACTTACTGTTCATTTTCTGGATGCTTACAGTGGACCACATGAATCGGGTATTATTTGTTTTGTTTTGTTCTAGTTTATTGGGGGTGGGGTGGTTTTTGTCATTATTTAAGGAATACACGTAATTCGAACGTGCCCAAATAAGCAAGCACCTGCGAGAAGTACGTAAACGTCATGACATGTTGCTTAATGAAGGCTCATTTACACCATAACTATGATTATGAGATCTAGAAAAAGGTGATTATTTTGGAAATTATGTCCCTTAATAATGTTCACATTTAGGTCATGTTGGACAGTAATGCGAGTCACAAATACCCTGTTCTGGATTAAATCTCACAAGAGCACGCAAGACTCTCTATGACCAAGACATGTGGAGGATTAAAAGTTAAAGAATTCAGGCGTTATTAAATTTTGTGTACTTCACATAAAAGACACATGTGAAACCTGTTGTCACCTAGATCTGACATGGTGACGAAACCCGGATGGAAATGACTCGAAGGATGTCGAAGAGAAATGGAAAATGAAATAAATAATAAGGAATTATATCTTTAATGATATCGATATTCATAAAATTGTTCCTTTTCGATCAGTTTTCATCACATCTATAGCTGTATAATTTCATCACTTTCTCTCGTCATGTGCGAAAACAGAAAATATTTGTTTCTATTAAATTAATAGGTTTATTAGTGCTCTTTAATTATCTTATATTTCATTCATGATAAATTACTCTCACCACAACCTATACTACAAGTCACATGACGATATGCTTTATTGAGATTTGTAGGTATGATGGTAAAACAAAGCATGGCATGAGACACAAATAGAGAAAATAGGGTATGTGGAAAGTAAAGATCATAATATGGCACACGATGCAACATCCACCCTAAAGTCAGATGTCATGGGTGAATTTGTTAATGAAAAAAGACATCTGCGAAAGTAATGGACGCCTAGATCTATTGCAGAGCTATGTGACCGAATCAGGAATGAAAGGATTCCGTTGCTATCGTGTGTGATTAGAAACAATAGCAATGGAAATGTATCAGATACATATAAAAAGAAATTTAACTTTACGGTCATTCACTAGTCTAGTTCTACAAGTCTAGTGAGATTGAGTCCGCATAAAAGTATTATAAACACCTGTCTAATAACCAGACGTTCCCACAAAATCCAAAAAATAATCTCTTCGTAACTCGAAAATATTCCTAGACATGCTTTCTGTGATCATTCAAGCTAAAATGACTAAAATCAAAATTGAAAATTGACAGTACAAGCTTTGAACAGCGACTTTTCAAAGTACGTCATTGCAGGAGGTGTGCCTCAGTCAGATTATGAAACTTCGTGTACGTCATGCTTGGCGTCATCTCAAGAGACAAATGATAGCTTGTACGAGATTAATCATTCATGTTATCTGTATCTGTTTTATGCCTATTATAGGACAAATTTGAGGAACACAAGCAGTAAGCACCATCTGCGGCTCGTATATCGTTACTGAGGTCGAGTCAAACAGAACTCGCAAGAAAATGAAAAAAGCAGGAGGGAAATGACGAATACCATCCGCCGTTAGTGTCAAACGTACCGAGAAAGCTAGTTATACTTTTCGGACAACTCTTTTTATAAAATAAGAACATTCGAATAAGTTGACGCCGAATGATTTCAGTTCAAGAACTGTTATGGATTAGGTTATAGGAAGCTTAAATTCATAGAACAGTTAATATCACTGACGGACCAATTTTGTCTTAAATGCCTATATCCACGTTGTACAAATAAATAAAATGCCACCAAGGTGAAATTTTTAAACCATTGTACAAAACCAATATTCTATTTTGTTATGGTTCACAACCCATGCTTGGAAACTGTCACCAGAAAGTCTGATAATGAACATATGCTATATAGCGTACTTGTATAGTTTTAATTTATGTCTAATATAACAACTGCTTTCTTTAAGTATTGTTTTTTTTTTCCTCTTCAGACCGAGAAGTGTCGACATTTACTGGTAATAAAGATGATATACATTCCACGATAACTACAACGAACAAAGTTTTCACAACACAAAATAGTAATACGAAAAAAGCAGGTATGCATGCTGAATGCGACTGGTGTACTCGACTTATATTATCAAATATTCATGGAAATAATTCATATTTATATTCCTTTTGCTCGTTTAACAGTCCAACACATACATACATGCATGCATACATGCATATATACATACAATTCATTTTAATGAAGATAATAAAGGACAATCCAAACACTACAACCTGAGGATCAAATAGTGTTAATCACATGATCGCCAGAGGTGAGGGTTGAGATGATGGTTTCATTAATTCTTATCATTAAAATAAATCTCAGTGTAAATGACAAATGTTTTTGTCAAGAAGATCAAGGTGCGCATTAATCTGCATAATAACATCTCGTTCAGCCAGACCTATAGCGTGGCTCCGTGAGATCTTCGCCATTCGACTCAGTCGACTCTTCATTCCATATATATTCTCTCATTCGCTTCTCAGTACTGAGCATTCATTTGTGTCCAAATCCCTCGCAAAAAACTATATGTTAATTAAACAATAAACAAAATTGTAAAAGTCCTTGTCGTAAGTTATTCGGCATCTTTTTGTAAGGGTCTGAACTACAAAAACAGCAACATGCCATGGGACACTTTCGGGACACCATCAATGCCTAATCACTCTCTGTACCAATACAACACACAGACAGTCACACCATAATCCTCATATTCTAAAGAATTAACAGCTTGCTTTTAAATCGGTACAAGGAAAGCCTTCATCCCTGACAGACCGAAGCAATACTCTAAAAATAGATTGAGCCAACATTCGTGGATACTGACCAGGAAGTAATTATTTGTGGTGCAGTTATTCAACCAGTTTATTTTGATACCCCAGAACTAAATTTAACATATCTTCCCTAATTATAAGAAGTTTTCAAATCAGTAAAAGTTATAATCAAGTCCAAAATGCTTAGCTACCTGAGCGTAATTTACTTGTGACACGATTAAATAATTTATTTATTCATTCATTGTCTAATTTTTATATTAGCTTAGAGGAATACATATAGGCTGTTTGGCTTTTATAACCTACCATTGTCTTTCGAACTTAGATTTAAGGCGTGTACCCAAACCCTTGCTTTCGATCAACGAGCCATTGAGATGACCTGCGTTACCTGCATTATTGTCAAATGCAGTTCATGGGCAGTACATGCGCTCAGCCAATTAATATCGTCTTATGGTGTTTTTACCGATGATATGAACAGCAATCGAACAACATATATTATGCTGAATGCCATGACACAACATTGATAATACCCAATGATTAAGACAGGATACAACAAATATTATGATGAAAACCATGGTACAACATTGATAATATCTAATGATTATGACAGGATATAACATATATTATGATGAAGGCCATGGTACACATTGGTAATACTTGATGATTAAGAAAGGATACAACAAATATTATGATGAATACCATGGTACAACATTGATAATACCGAATTATTAAGACAAGATACAACATATATTATGATGAATGACATGGCACAACATTGATAATACCTAATGATTAAGACAGGATACAACAAATATTATGATGAAAACCATGGTACAATATTGATAATACCTAATGATTAAAACAGGATATAACAGATATTATGATGAATGCCATGGTACAACATTGATAATACTTGATGATTAAGAAATGATACAACAAATATTATGATGAATACCATGGTACAGCATTGATAATACCGAATGATTAAGACAAGGTACAACATATAATATGATGAATGCCATGGTCTGTGTGTGATTTGCATTTTTAACGTAGCTTTAACAGTTTTTCAGTCATATCGCTATGATGTCTGCAGTGTGGCAGTTTATAGTGATGTCTAGCACTGGGGCATCATGCCGCAGACATGTAGCATGATGACCCACCCAGTCACATTATCCTGACACCAGGCCGACCAGTCCTAACACTAACCTCTTAATGCCGAGCGCCAAGCGAGGCAGCTGTTAGTACCATTTTTAGAAGTCTTTGGTATGACTCGGCCGGGGATCGAACCCACGACCTCCCGCATCCGAGGCGGACGCTCTAACCACTAGGCCACCGGAGCGGTCGAATGCCATGGTACAACATTGATAATACTTAATGATTAAGACGGGATATATCGGTAGATTAAAAATTCATAATATCTGCTTTCATTCTGCTTATTGAAGAGCTTGTTTGATTATTATATCTTACGTCAGATTTGAAGCCATATCTATATTATTAATTACTAATTTCATCTAAACACTTAATTTGAACATACGCTCATGACTACCAGTACATCTTTACCTGTCACTGTAGTGCAGTTTATGTTTTGTGTTGTTGTTTGCTTTTATAACAAACTTACATAAAGAAAGTTTACTCTTTAAACAATCAAAAAAATATTATCAGCATAAAACACAACATCTCTGGATGCATCAACAGAAGAATGAAGATCTTTATCACATCAGTTTCCTTTCTAACCATTTAACTACCTATATGAAACAGAGGCTGAATCTTAATTTTGAAAGACTAGATAGAGAGGAATGTTTAAAACTTTTTATAGTTACTTTTGTTTACATTATTTTACCCTCATTTCCTAACAGGAGTTTTGAGAAATCAGAAAGCGTCTTTATCATACAAATAACAAAGTGTAATTTTCTTAACATAGTCAGAATGCTTTTTTTTATCATACAAATAACCAAGTTTAATTTTCTTAACATAATCAGAAAGCGTTTTGATCATTCATAAAACAACGTTTAATTTTCTTAACATAGTCAGAAAGCGTTTTGAACATACAAATAACAAAGTTTACTTTTCTTAGCATAGTCAGAATGCGTTTTGGTCATACAAATAACAGTTTTTTAGTCTTAACATCGTGCAAGTAAGATCAATGTCATCATTATCTAGTTCTTGACCTTGTAGTTTTTTGTTTTTTGTTTTTTTTAACCATTACGATCTATGCCATTTCAGATATTTCTTAGATTACACAGGAAAGCTAATTCTTTTACATTTATCTTGAGTGAGGGAATAATTATTGCTTACAATATCATTCTAAATTAGCACGTATCAGCAATCTTTTTCGCAATCCTGTTTGACACTTACTAAAACTGAATGATTTCAAATTGTAATTTCACTTTGTTACAGTCATTAGCATGTCTAATATCGATATTCAGCTTGATTATGAACCTGTGAATATAACCTGTGAAGTTGACCATATTGAAGACTGGACCACCTTAAGCATTCTTCGCATGTCCAGAGATATTCCGGAACCACTTGTCATGGTCGTACGAACAGACTCTTCGATGCCAGTTGTCCACAAGCTTGTAACAGCAAATATATCAACAGAAGTTGTCCAGTCATCAGACGATAATCTGTTGTTGACCATCAAGTTTGCAAAAATGAGATGTGAGGATATTGCTAATTACAGCTGTATTGTAGATTCAAAGCGTGGATCACAGAAAAGCATAGCTAATATCACGGGTATATATATTATTTTTTTATATAATAAAAATTATATTTTTGTCATATTATTATATGATACATATATTTTTGTCATATTATTATATTATGCATACGATTTTACTATATAAAAATATATGATCAGTCTTTTAACTTTCCTACTTTTTAGTAGTCGCCATGAGATGCGTTTTAGAATGTATATTAAGCATATTTGGTCACGCGTCACCATTTGTTGAGTCAGTACAAATAAGATTTGATTTTGTTATGTTAATATTTATAAAGGCTCAAATGTCGAAGAACAAATACACAGAATATTTGATTTTTACCATTGGACATTATCAATACGTAATACCTGTTGATCTTAATATTTTTGAAGCATATCAACTCTCCCAGCTATATGTACACTTTAGAAAAAGATATATCAATATTAGCAAGCAGACACAGTAGTTGTAAGGTCTTTTGCAACCATATTTGTGCTGACATTTCCGTACCCATGTAACCATACCGTTTCTGATCATTTACATCGCCCATCGTATCATATGTAACCGATAATCATCTCTTCATATAAGCTCTAAACGTTGAAAACAACGTTCAGACCGCTACTATGTTTCCGGTTCAGCGCAGCCTTTCATACCCTTTCCGTAGTGTTCCAGTGGTATTTTTAATCGTGCCATTGCGTCTACATACCGTTTCCTACCATTTCCGTACAACTGGCTAACATTTGAGTGTCAAATTCATTCAATACCGTTTCTCATGTTGAAAATTACGCCACAAATACTGTATTGATCTGCATGCAGGATAATGTCGCATAACAACTTTAAATATGTCAATTAGACACACTATATCTCAAACACATTCAAGACCAGATTTTGTGTTTGATTAGAGGTCAAACAGAATATCTTGCTTCATTATGACTGTAGGAAAAGTAGAAAACAAAATCGCGTCTTGATTTATGGACTTGTAGCCGGCATACTGAGAAATTCGAACAGAGACGATGATGGTTTCTTTTCAGCTCAAATTTTATTTTGAGAGAAACGTTTTCGTGTTTAATCAAATCTAAGAATATTCAATCCCCTGCTAATATATACAACTTTGAATGTATCAGGACTAAGGAACCTGGAGACCTTTGCACCATGAGTTAGATCATTAAATTGTGTTCTCTTTCAGTTAATTAAAAATGGCACAAATTTGTTTGGTGTCATTTTTTTATTATAAACAAAGCGATTTAATTCTCAGAAAGTTTTGAGCAAGGAATTGAAGTCAATTTAGACAGACTGTAACTTTAAATAGAACGAAGCTTGACTCACATAGGTTTCAGGATTTATTTGCGTTCGATCCCACACTTAGGTTGCTGCCATCCAATCACAAAGATGTATTCTAATTATTATATCCGGGGACATAATTCTGAGATTGAGTGTTCTACTCGAAAGAGAGCGTCGGTAGCTCATTTGGTAGAGCGCCGGTCTCGTAATTCAACAGTCGCGGGTTCTATACTTGTCCAAGCCATTCAGGGTCTGCTGCCTAGGCAGTGGCGTAGCGAGGGTACTTAGCGCCCGGGGACAAAACATAAACTTGGCGCCCCCTTCGAGTGCATCTGAGATAACGAATAGTTGTATTTTCCTCATTTTGGCGCCCCTGGCACATGGCGTCCGGGGACAACTGTCCCCCCCCCCCTCCGCCCTCCCCAAGCTACGCCACTGTGCCTAGGTGTGTCCTTCGGAAAGAACTCAGCTCCCATTTCCTCATTACAATATAGTTAATTATGTCCTGGAAGTGCCCTTAAAAAGCAACAAGAAAGTCTGCTCTAACCGTTTTGAGAATACTGGGCCAGAATAAGCCCGTGGATCTTTGTCTACTGCTTTTTCTTTTGCAGTCAGCTTACAACCGCCTCACCTCGACGTTCCACACAACATAGTCGAAGATAAAGATATCTCTCTTCGGTGTTCTATAGAAATCTTTGGCAGCAAAGGTTCTATAGTCTGGAAATTTAAGTCCCCGAACGCCAGCAAGTTCGAAGATTTTATTATTCAACCTGCAAACAGCAAGCAAGTTCGGAATTGTAGTTCAACTTTTCGCAGTGTGATGACGTTCACGCCGACAAAGTACGAGAGCGGGTCTGTCTTCCGCTGTGAAGTCCAAGGAGCTATCCAGCCTCCATATGTGAAGCAACATCTTCATAGCCAGGCTGAATTACATGTGGTAAAGAGTAAGTAACGTACATCTTTTTTAGAACCATACTACAGATGATCATCATCACCTTTATTTAATAATAATAATAATAATAATAATAATAATAATAATAATAATAATAATAATTGTATTAGTATGTAAATTACTTCAGGTTTAAACCTATGCAGAATAATTTCTTGTCTCTATAGTTTCTCGTGTAGGTTGTCAGTAGCATTATTAAAATACTATTTAGTTTTATATCTTCTATATGAACAAGAACGTACTGAGAAAAACCAAAGTACAAAGTTGTTAAGGCAGCCGTTATTTATTATGAACAACCATTGTCACCATGTACTCTAGTCTTTTAACAAATTCAGCAAAACTTGGCGGAAGGCGTAAACTAAAATGTGCATTTTTCTAATTATGGAATACGTTTCTTCATAGACTGCAAATATGATGAACAAAAATTCATTGCCTCGGTATACTTTTAAAGTTCAATCATGTTCTGTATCTTATATATTGTATCTCATGTACTGTATCTCATGTATTGTATCTCAGTTTCTTTTATTCAAGATATATTGTATTTTGTTCGGAGTTTTGCAACAAACTTTTC
>JAECUM010034484.1:0-43683 GCA_016617855.1 Megalonaias nervosa
TACTCAGCGATAAATCGATGTTACTCGAAGGTGTTGGTGGACGAATGAGAGTTATTGATACCCCAGTAGAAAATATGTAAATAAACATGTAATTAGATCGTTCATAATATTAATAATGTCATATCATCACGTTAGTGTGAGTCTGACTCCTGGTCAGATTAAAAAGCTGCAATCAGCATCAAAAAATAACTATGGAATAAAAATATCGCTAAAGCGAGAACAGATGACCGGTGCAAATAAACTATCGTTGACCGAGCGTCAGTTTAAAAACTTCAGTGACGCTAAAAAATCAAATAAAGGCGTTAAACTTAATCTTTCTGCGGGCGCCATCAAAAACATCGCTAAATCGGGTGGTATATTTCCACTTCTCGCAGCTATACCAGCATTAATAGCAGCTGCAGCCCCAGCTGTTGCAAAAGCAGCTGCATTAGGCGCTGTTGGAACAGCTGCTGGAATGGCATTAAAGAAAGCAACCGGACAAGGAATCAAAAAAAAGGGAAAAGGTCTAAGACTACCAGGAACCCCGTATTCGTGGTACAGAAAGGGTCTAAGACTACCAGGAACCCCGTATTCGTGGTACGGAAAGGGTCTAAGATTTCCCGGGACAGTTTACTAATATCACCTATGTCCAATTTTGATTTACTTAATGCTGCTAAAAAATTAAAAATAAAAAACTTCAGAGGTGTTTTCATGCGCGATCAACTACCTAAAATCGCTAGCGATTTAGAAACTGGTATTATCAATCTCGATAAAAATTCTGGATCAGGCACGCATTGGTTTGGATATGCAATTGATCCACGTGGAATTATTTATTTCGATTCGTATGGATTAGCACCACCAAAAGAATTTTTAGAGTACGTTACCGGCGATATTCCAATCTGGTATTCAACGCTACCAACACAAAAATAACTGATCCTCCAATATGCGGTCGTGAAACCCTCGCTGTGCTTGATGCTGTATCAAAATCAACAGCACCACCTCATAAAGTCGTGCACGCGTTCACTACACTACGTCATAACACTTAAACTGATATCAGTAAATATAATGGTAGATATTTACGGAAGATCTACTCGCAAAGATAAGGAGAAGATCGATTTATCTAAATATGCAACTCTTGATCAGCTCAGAAATGAAATCGATGATTTATTAAATATCACAGGTGTGGATCAAAATGAAGTCGTCGTTTTTCAGGACAAACAAGGACGATTAAAAACGAGTAACATACAACTACTAGATGTACTTGTACGAATTCCCAACGCGGTTGTTAATAATATCGTTACTTTTGCTGACCAAGGTAAAATACAGGATTCCGGTAAATCGATCAACGATTATGTTAAGAAAACTGGTGATGTATTTACGGGTAACATTATTATGTCAAGAAGAAAAATTACACATCTTGGAGATCCAATCGCAGATACAGACGCAGCAACAAAAAAATACGTCGATGATCAAGAATCCAAATACGTATCGGTGCGCGGTGGCATAATGCGTGCATTTCTTGACATGAATAATAATGGTATTAATAATCTCAGAACACCAGAAACAGATTTTGACGCTGCAACGAAGAAATACGTCGATGATAAGGAAATTCCAATAACAACTTCGTTAACAACAATCAATGATGGAATTACTACATTTAGAACTGAATATATTAATCATGTACAAACATTTCTAAATTTTCGTAGAAATGTAAACAGATCTATTAATGACTTTTTTGGAACTCCACCAGTCGTTGACATAAAACTTACCGACATTAAGATGAAAATCAACGATATTGTTAGTGGAATTCTTAATATCATTGAAAAAACGAATCTAGTAACAAAGTTACTTGCTGGAATGCCTCACAAGCAGATCTTCAACGTAGTATACACAGTAGCATCAGGATTAGGAGTATGGACACTGCAAGATAATAATCTCAAACACACCGCAGAAATTACTGGCGTATACAGGCTGTCTATATTTAGCATAGCAAAATTCAGTATATTTACTACATTTCCATGGCGTCATTCAATCGATACTTTTTCTGGAGTTGTATTCGTCATAATAAATAAAGATGCGGAAGAAACATTTCTGCTGGAAGCATCTGATAAAAATTTAACCAGAGCACTATACTGGTGGTGTATTGTGTTTGTAGCTGAAACTCCTCAATTAGTTACTTAGATAAATATAATGAATCAAGAGTCATTTATCGACGTTCAACGTCACAGATACGCTCAAGTATGTGAGTGTCAAACCAAACTAAAAAATATCATCGACGATTACACGATAAAGGTAAAACAATATCGGCGACGTATTGTTTTTATTGATATAATGGTATATTCGGTTTCTGCTGTTATTGCTGGAACTGGATTATTACTATCAACAATAACGATGACAGCGCCTGCAGTTGTAACAATTATAGTTTCAACGGCAACAACATGTGCAGGTCTTTTCAGTATTATCGCTAAGAAAATATCTACGTGTACAAATGATAAACTAAACGAGTACATAATGAAATTGCACACAGCAACAGCCACCTACACTAAATTATGCTCGTATCTTTCAGCGTATCTCAGTGATGGTAAAATATCTAATGAGGAGTTCGCAACGATAATGAAAATCTACGATGAAGCATTCATAATCGATAGTGACAATAACGGAAAGATGGAGAATTAAATAATAACGATAATAATAAAGGAAATAGCGCTAGCACAACTGCGCGTTTATCATAGTTGGCCAAATATCAGGTCAAAACCGTTTGGTGGACAACAACCAAATAATTCACTGGTATTTGCGAATAAAAATAAACCAGATGGAACACCTGATTGGCAAGTTGTTGGAATTACAACGGGTAGTTATCAAATAGAAGAGATTAATGATGAGTTCCAACGCAGAATTAAATCTATCACAGGGAAAGAATCTAAAATAGCGATCACTGTTTACGAACCAACACTATCAGCGGTTATTGAAATAAATTCTCCTGATTACCTCGTAGACATTTATCAAAGTTCGATTAGATCAGTGTTAGGATGGCCTGAAGTCGCACCTGTTTATAATGGAGTTTCAGAACCAAAAATAGAAGAATTTAAAACGAGTGAAGAAAAATTCATTAAAGATCCAGAATATCGAGGAAAAGATCCATGGAAATTAATATTTGAACATTGTCCATATCATCATACACATTACTTTACCGATTTTGACGGCAAAAGTATTCCCAGGATATCTAGATCAGCGTTTGATTTCGTCGTAGAAACCAGGACGCGGAATCGACAGATTGTTGATGAAAAATTATTTAAAGAATTTTTAGATACTCTTAAACCTGAATACGATAAAACGTTTAATGATTTAAGAAATTTACTTATTTCATTATCACAACATTATAATGAAAGTATAAAACAACAAATAATCGAGTCAATAAAACATTTAAATGAGATCTTATTCGATTTATACATCGCCAATCGAAGTATTATAAACGTTGCAACTAATCTTGATGAACATATTTACACTAATCAAGAGCGTAAACAATTATTTCTTGATCATTACAAAATAACAGAAAAAGACTTACAAACATTTATTATACCAGTTTTAAATAACGCTGAAATGAAGAAATCATTAAATGATCTTATTGAAGAATATTATCCGGAAGTAATTGAATCATGGAAAAAAATAGCCCCACCACCGGCTATACTAAAATACAATAACAACCCTTTTGGTGCCGGGCGTCATATATCGCCGGGCATTGTAAATATAACATCAGTAATTGCAGTCAATCTGGTATGCGATGTTATTGAAGGTAGCTATCAGGTAGATCTTTCTAAGTCTAGCCAGGCCCAGCAAGGGTACATATTATTCAGTTTTAGTCCGTTGGCACCTCCCGGGTGGTTAATTGTATCAGAACCAATTAACCCCGTGTACCTGCGAGTTCATAATCCGTTACTATCAAGGATACACTTTAAACTTACAGACCAAAGCAATCGCATTCTGGACACAAGAAATGAAGAACTAAATATAAACCTGTATGTACGCTCATAGAGCGTTATCATAATACGCTTTTATCATAACAAAAAAAAATATCCGGATATATAGTGTTTGTCTATAATACTGTATTCTTTGTTTACATAAAATCCGCGCACAATCGAAATCTATTATCTAGAAGGTTGGGCTGCATATTGATTATTCCATAACGGCTGTGCGTAAAGTTATTTTAAGAACATCCGCTATATGACTAAATCAATATCCCTGGTTACGGCTCAGTGTTAATGTAGAATTATATATATTTTTTGGAAACTAGAAATATAAAATCTCATTTTACACAGAAAACTGTGGTTTTTGTTAAGAACATTGTAGTTTTTAGGAAATAGGCTATTGGTAAACACATACTAACTTTTTCAGTATGTATTTATAACAAGGTCCGATAGCTCAGTTGATAGCGCGTAGAAACTCTCATCCGGAGGGTCATGGTTCGAAACCCGAGAAAGACAAATTGTCTACGGGAGGCGATTTTAGGCCAAGATTTATAATTTATTGGGGGCTCCAGCCCCCCCCCCCCGTCTTTAAGCACACCAATCCACTACGTCAACACGTGGTGGATTCACTTTTGTGAATCACCCATTGGTTGATCATTGGGGGTTGGTGTGCTTAAAGACGGCATTTCATCATCATCATCATCATCATATCATCTCATCAAAAATATACAGCGGGGGTGATATGAGGTCGTGACCTTGTGACTTCACTAAAGGGGTACCCCACACAAGGGCCATTCCAAAAGACACAATCGCAAAACTAAAAATAAATCTAATGAGATTCCAGGTCACAAAGACCAATCAGCCTTTGAGTTCCTAGAGTTTCGGTTACGGATATTTAGGAATTCTTTCGGGGGTAAACAAATAACACGTACAGACAACCCTCTGAGCCTCTAAAGTTTCGGTTACGGATATTTAGGGGTCTCGTGGGGGTTAAATGTCTAAACAAAGATTCGGAACCTCATTAGGTTTATCTGATACAACTATGGAATGGTAGACCGAATATCACCCCGCGCTGTATATTTTTGTTTATTTTTATATTAAATAAACACTTATTATATAATGAATTTTGAAAATATCAATGTCATTGTTTCTGCGATTAAAAAATTACAACATAACGGTATCAATGTATCTGACAATCTTAATGCTGAAAAGATTCTATGTGATTTTGATTCATTACAACAACGAAAGAACGAGAACAGATTCACGCTATCTGTTCATGAAAATTATCCAACAAGGAATGTTAAAGTCACTAGCAACTGTCACTGATGATCAAGTAAAATTGTTTGTACCTCTCTCAAACGCTATTGACAAAATCAAGCTAGAATTATCTCATGAATACGAACAGAGAAAGATTATGAATTTTCGTATAAGACAATTAAGAGAGCATTGTGAAAATACGAGTGAAAATGACAGCGATAATGATGGACCATTGAATGTGATAATAGCTAAACAAAATCCGTGGGAAAATTAACGTTTCTGTGGATATCTCATATTGTATCCCAATCATGTTTCAGTAGGTATCAAGTAATCATTTGGTAACATTAAAAATACGGTAGACTAAACGTATTGAAATTTTATTTTTTGTGTAAATCTTTTGGAAAAGGAAGATTTTTGTATATTTTCTGCCACGTATTGTACCGATTGTGGATATATATCAAAATATTTGGCAGCAGAATAAATCGACTTGAACACAATTTCTTCACCATCTGCATTTACGGATTTAACAGGTCTTGCAAATCGTGCGCCGCCAGTGTTTCCAAACTTACAGTTTTCACTTTGCGTGATGATTCGTAGATTTCCAAGTGAATTGTCAAGTTTATCGCCGTTGATGTGGTCAACCACATACCCATCTTTGATCAATCCAAAATAACACTCGTAGGTAAATCTATGTGATAAATATCTTTTCTTGTTGTCAGCAGTAAACGCAAGATAACCAGTATTGATAACACTACCGACTGGTTTTTTCAATCTGCAGTTTCTAATCACACCTTCTCGAGATGCTTCATAATTAGTAATGATTGGATGTGACACAAACTCATTTTGCTCCATTTATATATATTTAATATTTATTTGTCTAAATCATTGTTTTTTGAAAATCTAGCCAGATAATCTTCTTCGGTTTTTATAGGAGAGTCAGCGTTATATTTTTTATCGTAATATCGTTTCAACTCTCTGTATTTTTTACCACCGCATTGCGCACACAGTTGAGTCTTTCCTCGCACTCCAGCACTACACACAATACACGGTTTTGGTCCTAGACTCCCATTTCTGACACATTGCATATGATAACTACAGTATTCATTCACGCATGTTCTGTTACACGGAGACGTATAACCGATTTTTAACCAGTTGCAATGATTTGGTTGAATCATATACAAAAGATTCATGTTCAATTAAATATATATTTGCCTTAATTATAATATGGAAGAATTATCCGTGATTGAACCCTACGCAACCAGATTCGATCTTGACAGACTACCCGAGTATAAACTTAGTATTTCGATGCAAGATCTAGCTTTAACGAATGCGGATATAACTAAACGTATCCGTGAGGCCAAGAAGGAATTTCGTGACGATGGTGCAGTTCATGCATGGTCAACATTCAGAGTTGGAAATGTTTCTAATACGATGAATGACAAACGAGGAAGAGTAATCATTAACCACCTTGATAATCAAAAACATTTTATTTTAATAAAATTTATTGTAAATACAGAAGAAGATATCTGGATTATTCGTGATAAGCGTGATCCAGTCCGTGTGCAGTCCGGGGGTAATATTGTTCTCTTAAATAACAGATCCAAACCTGGAATACTAACTGGTATAGATAAACCGTATTATGAGAGATCGTACCCTGTAACTGCAGTTGTCTATGGAATATATTCGCTGAATGATAAACCTAATGTTGCAGATCTCAAGCCGATGAAAATATCAAGAATAAACTGTGTAGCTGAACGAGTTACAGATCATTTTACGAACGCGATACGTGGTAATGGCTTAACAGATTTAAGACGTAAAAAAATAAACAAATGGGCAGAGTCGGTTAAAGATACCGGAGTGTCTATCAGCGACGTTGCTGAGCTAGAGAAAAAAATTAAGATTTCCAATAGCAGTAAAAACGTTAACCGGAGAGATTTTGTACAAACCGAAATATACAAAAAAATGGAACTCCGATAGATATTATTGATCATAACGCGCACGCATGGACTGCTGCAGTAACAATATTTCCACGAGATAGAACGGTTAAATTTTATGACGGTGATATCTTTCATTTTATTAAAAATATTAGTAAAACCGATCCTGTTTCTGTTTGGTTATTTCAGAGTTCGGAATATAATCATTATGATCAATTTGTACGACCTAACGGTGATATTTATCGTACAGAATCTCTCCATGAAGAAATGGAACATCTTGCGCAACGCCTTTGGCGTGAATATACCTCTGATGATGTCATAGTTAGACAATTATTGAATAACTGTTTTACTGTTCCGTCAGTCGCTGCTCATTTCGCTCAGGAGAAAAATTCATGGAAAACGACACGATCGGAATTTCTTGAAGATGTCAAGAAAAGTTGTATAGAATATGGGCACGGTGGATTATGGAACACCAAATACGATTACAACGATGTTATCTCGGTTGATATGGTAGCATGTTATCCTGGGAGTTTTCTTGGATATGGAGCATGTTCTAAATACTTTAAGAGATTCGGACATCCTACATATGACATGACCAGGGTTGCGATAAACGGACCCTTACCAGATATTGACTTAACAGGATTTGCTTATGTAGAATCATTCGAGTTTAGAGAAGATCTCCATGCGATTACTTATACTTGGTTCGGAAGACATTTTTCAGAGCGATGTTGGGTTCCGATAGTACTATTGCGATATATGCTTGATGCTGGATTTTTAATATCGTTGAGAGTAACTGAAGCGATTATATCGTATAGTTCCCAGAAGCAAGTTTGGTTACCAGAACCGGACAGATTTAATATCGATGATACCAGGAAAGAATTCCCTGATATTGATGAAGATCATGTCATTAAAATAAATAAATGCAGGAACGAGCATGATGAAAAACTTACAAAAGATCTTGGTAGAAAAATAATCGGTAAGTTTACTCAAGGAGGATCACATGATCATAAACGAGCGTGTACAAGATTGATTATGGACGATGCTGAACTAGATTTTATAATCGCTGATACGATGGAGAAAAACACATTTATAAACAGATGTAATGCTTATTTATCAGATGGAACAAAACTAGGTACCATTGTGAGCTATACTGATGGCGAGTCACCACAGTTTACTCATTTAAGATCTTCGATGCTAGCGTACGTTTCGATAAACCTACTATCGATGATAAATAAATTTCCTCGTCACGCTGTCAGAGTCGCTACGGATTCATTTTATATACACAAAAAAATATAAAGATTTATTAAAACTCTGTAATGGTGAATGGGGGACATGGAGGATAAAACAAGAAAATATACTTAGTTATTCTGAATCTGCCGATGTTGAAATTGCGGAGACATATTACAAAAATAATAATCAAATATCAAAATCATCTGCACCATCTGTGTACGATCCTGTATCTAGACATAAGACCGTTTAACTTAATGGGTGTGGTGGTTCAGGTAAAACAACTCGTGCGATTAACTTATTTATAAATAATACCTCAGATATAATTGTTTTGACACCTACACATAAACTTGCTAGAGAAATAAAGCAACGAGGAGTAAAATCCTGTACATATCACAGTTTCTTCAGATGGTGCGGAGATACCTGGACTCCATCGCGGATGGGTGAAAAATATATACCTAAAATCATTATATGGGACGAGATATGCACGGTGTCGTTAGAAACACTAAAAACATTTCTTGAATGGTTGTTATTGAAGAATACTGCTGTGATTATGTGTGGCGATAATGGTCAACCACCACCCTTTGTTGGACAGTCTCCACATGAATGGCTAAAGAATAATGTAGATTATTACGAAGAAATACATGATGACCATAGAGCTATTGATGAACCGCTAAAAGAGCTTAAAAGATTAATCAGACTTCAGCCAGATCAAATACAATGCGAGATACTGCGTAAAGTAATTGCAGAAACTTCTATGAATGAATTTTGGATTTTATGGAGACCTGCTGATTTGATAGTCGCGAGTAGAAAGATAGTTCGTGATGAACTACAAAAGAAATTATTTACGTTACATAAAGAAAAGTTTCCGGATCTACATGTACCTTTGTGTTATCGCCCAGCAGATACTCGACAACAGAATATTGAAGTTGAAATACCAGGTGGAGACGTTGAAAATGTCCGAGTACAGAATCTTGTTTTGAATGATATCGTGTTGGTTGCTGTTGATGTTGTTGAGAACGCGTTGAACATGGATAAATCGCCATGGACGTTAGGATACGCTATAACAATTCACTCGTCGCAGGGATTAACTATAACTGATACTAGAATCTGGATTGTAGATGATCGTATTGAATGGTCGAATTTAGTCTATCTCGCCGTATCTCGAGTCAGGAGAATATCGCAACTGCGTAGGGTTATTGTAGATTACGTAATAACTGAAGAAATCACTAACAATGTCGATATCAATAAAAAATTAGTCAGCTATAAACAGTGTGACAAAAAAAATAAACGTGACTTTGATCTTGATGCTGAATTTATTATAACATTAAGACAACAACAGAATAATCATTGCGCAAGTTGCAACTGTAATATGTCATGGCAGTGTTTTAATCCAAGACAATTTACCGTAGACAGAATTAATAGTGATCTCGGTCATACACGTGATAATGTGATGTTGACCTGTCTTGAGTGTAATCGACGTCGAGGTTCTGGACGTTTACAAAATTGAGCTTGGTGGTAATTGCGTATCCTCAGGAATTACTTGTAATTGTTCACGTACAAATCCACGTTGAGGGGCTGTAGAATCTAGTCTGTATATTGGAGGTCTACCAGTGGATCTTACCACGCTAGAAATTTGATGTGTAGTCACGCTCCAGATAGGATCGGTTGCTCTTTTTTTACCACCTTCAAGTTCGCCAGGTTCATATAAATATCTTACAGTTACATTACCTAATACTGGTTGAGAGAAAGATTCACGTCGTTGTATTGGTATATATTTTTTTTTATCGCATTAGAAGGTTTCATGGAAGTTGCACGAGTAATTTCATTATTCAACGCAGCTATCACACTCGGTAATCTTGCAACCCATTCACGAGATCGCTGACCCGACTTAAGGTCAGTAGATATTTCCTTTGCATATTGGTATCCAAATAACCGCTCGGCAAGTGTTCTATTAAATCGTTCAACGATTGCCTGATCACGATAAATTTCAGTATGTCCTCGTCTGATTTTAACGTTACGTTTCTTCATCAACGATGATACTACTCCAAGAAATTCTTTACCGGGATCAACTTGTAATAACCGTGGCCATCGTAGACCACCACGTTGATAAATGCGCTCAAACGCAGATGCAACTTCAGATGCTGTCTTTGTTGATAATGGCTCCGCTTCTTTGTATCTACTCGCAACGTCAACAATAGTCAATACGTATTTGTACGTGCGTGATTTTCGTCCACGTGTTTTAATGGTATCGTGTGGTAAAAATAGTATATCCGCTTGATGAACTTCATTAGGAACGCTAACATCAAAATGCGCATACTGAATTCTTTTAGGTGGACTTAGGAAGATTTGCCATATTGCCTGTCGTGTTAACCATGATGCAGTAACATCACGTGAAACTTTTGCTGCTTCGGCGAGTTTACTAATCGCTGCTTTACCTCTCCAGAATCCTCTCGGGGAATAATAAACAGATTCCATTATATTAGTTACATAATTAATTACCAGCCCCTAGCACTAGTTTACCTTTCATAGCAGTTTTTACTAGAAAACTAGCGAGAGATTCTCTGAGAGATTTATTAGGTATAGAATTTAACGCGTGAATCAATTTCACATCTGCGAGATGTCGTTGTTGCAAATCCTTACTTTTATACGCGACATCATGAACGTGACACGCTTGATCAATCTTATTTACTGGATACTCTCCTGGTTTTGGTTGATCTTGGTTATCGAGTCTGATATCGAGACGAGTTCTGGACCACAATAATTATATCCGGGTAAATGTTTCTCACCGGGGTATTTAGCCCATGGAGTTCCTGGTAATTTTCCTAACGAAGCAGCGATATCACCACCTGTCTTTATTCCTGACTTAGTAATGGAGACAAATTTATATTTCTTGGTACCACATTTCACACACTTACCTGTAAGTGCTCGTCTTTTATTTTTTGTTGTTATTGTCGTTAATTCAGTAGTAGGTGTAGATGCTCTGCATCGAACACAATATAGACTCATATAATTAATAATATGGATATAATTGACTTTTCAGCGACACGAAAACAAGAACCAGTAAAACATCACCCGGCGCTTCCGAATTCTATCAGAATGATTATAATAGGTCCGTCCGGAAGTGGAAAGACGCAATTATTACTTAATCTGATAATGCGATGGCTCAAGTGGGATAAATTGTATTTGATAGCGCCATCTGTAGATGATCAGCGATGTTACGAAGTACTTAAAGATTTTAATGAAAACGCAAAATTGTTGCATGAAGACAGTGAAGTCATAGATTTTATTACTGATATTGATGAAGCACCATCCGTAGATGATCTGGATGGATTCATTAATAATTTAGTAGTGTATGATGATGTTATGCTGGACAAACAATCAAATCCAGCTAGAATATTTTCTCGAGGTAGACATAAAAACACAGACGTGATTTATGTTACACAGCGTTATACACAAATTCCAAAAGTGATCAGGGATAACTGTAATGTTTTAGTTGTATTTAATGGAGTAGATAATCATACGCTGCAAAATATTTATTATACTTGGTGTTCTGGGGACATGGACATGAACAAATTTAAAAATTTCTTTTCAAAAGCACAAGCTGCTCCCTTTGGTTTTGTAACAATAAATTTACATGATCCGAGGTCAAGATATCGTAATGGACTTGATACAATTTTTGGATAAAAACCATAGCAGCAGAGAGGGTGGACGACATACGCGTAGTGACCAGATTGTGAAAAAATCAGAAAAAATCTGGTCAATTAGAGAAGTTTTTACTGTTAAGCCAAAAACTTTTTTTTCAGCCTTCGTAGGAACCCTTAAATTTCAAAAATAAGGTTTCTACAAAGTTGTAGGGTCCACCCTCTCTGCTGCTGTTTTATTAATTAAATGCGAGTTTCAGAGTTTGTAGTTTATTTGTAATTCCTGAATTGGAAGTCGGAGACTTCCTCACAGATGAGAAGAAGTTTTGCTATTACTTGCAATGAAAGCATGGCGTCAATATTTTATTATAGAACAAAAAAATTGATTGTTGTTTTTACGGCAAGATATTAAGAACAAATAAAGCATGGATATTTGTTTGATCTTCTGTTAAATTAACTAAGATCTATATATATATATATATATATATATATATATATATATATATATATATATATATATATATATATATATATATATATATATATGCATTTATGTATGGTTGTACACATGTATCAACGAATGGAAAAGTGGATGGATGGATGGATGAATGTGAGAGACAGATATATCTCTATATCTGCAAGTTGATAGGCATATAGGAAACACAGGTGGGAGAGGGAGAACGCCACATCAGCTAACTCCACTGATCCAAAACCCTTCTCTAATTCAAGTCCAGAATCGTCCAACACGTAGTTGCACAATGCATGGACTTAAACGTAGGATGCCATGAATCATTGTCCACGTGCTTGTAATTGGCATTTTACCTTGCGATATTTATATATACTTTAACCTTTCACATTATCAAAACACATACAATCCTCATCAGACTCCACACTGGAAAAATAATCGCACGTGCGCCGACATTATTTATTAATTAACTCGATATGTAGAATTCCTGCTTGAATACAACTTGTATAATTCAAATTCAACAAGCCGTTTTTGGGGGTGAGAGCCTGGGTTTGGGATGGTTTGCTGTATTGCGTAAATATTTTTCATTTTATATATTCCGTGCATGCCAGCAATCATTCCAGGTTTGACACAAACGCTGTATATAAAAATTCACACATAGTAGTATACTGGAGTCTCCATCTTTTTACTAATTGCGTATTAATTACATCTTAATTGTTTATGTGTCTTTTACATATATATTAACATATACTATTTGGAAACCAGCAAAGCAGAAATCAAGAAAACAACAACCAGAAAAAATAAATAAATAAATAAATAAATCAACTAAATCATTTGGTACATATTTCTCATTAGCAATGCTAGTAGGTTTACATGGATATTCGTCTGTTCTTAAATAACATGTGTATATCCTTTCCAACTTATCACAAGGAACCATGTTTGCTTGGGGGGGGGGTATTTTGGTGTTTTTCTTGTTTGTATTTTGGGGTGGGGGGAATACGTTACCGTACCACTTTGAGGGTCATTTGGTACCAAAATTATGGCACCTGGTCAATTTGAAGGTTTTATGATACCATCATGATGGCACTCATCACTTTGAGGGTCTTATGGCACCATTATTATGGCACAACATCACTGTGTGGGTCAAAGTGCCTTGTAAGAAGGACACACCACAATTGGTAAATCGGGTTGATCAGGTGAGAATCGAATCCAAGACATTCTCATCATGAACTTAAGCACTGAAACAACTTCTATGAGATAACATTTGCTTCTCTTGTACTTTACTGCGTCCTTTTCATTGTTGCCTATTGTGATAAGACTAGCGTTCATATTTGAATGTCTCTTTTACTCACTTGTGCAGTTTAATTTAGAATGTTCATTATACCTTTGACATATGTATCAATTATTTATATTCATACCATTTTTGTGTTTAGTTTCGTACTCTAAAATGTTGCATCCTATCTTAATCTACCATCTGGAAAGGCCACAACCACTATTAAGAGGGGGTGGTAGAAGAAAAATTTTAGGTCAACATTTGATTGTCAGTGGAGAGAGAGAGAGAGAGAGAGAGAGAGAGAGAGAGAGAGAGAGAGAGAGAGAGAGAGAGAGAGGTGGGGTGGGGCGGGCAGGGTTACCTCCCTTGCATCAATGAACATATTGGTATCATCCGGTCTATTGCGCACAACTGGAATTATTTCTCATGCAAAACAAAAGGCAGGCAATATAACTGATGCTCTGTTTGTTTGTTTTTTGTTTATATTCGATAACAAGAACCTTATGGGTTTTATTCCAGAGCCAAACGGCTGCTGCTATTGATTCATTGTTAAGGAGAGGTCTAAGAATGTACTTCGAATTACAAATTCACGCGGCTAGACGTATTTCACATGTTCTATGATATTCAATACATTGGATGTTGAAATGATACCAGGTTTAATGTATCAAATGATAATTTTGGCCGTAAGGCTCCTTCGTCGAATTTGTAGCGATTTAATTGCAGCATATTGATGAAGTACTAAGAATAATCAACAACAACCGGAACGTAAAGCAGAGCACTCATAATTTATCGTTGGCTATGAGAGGAAGTTAAAGAAGTGACTTAAGGAACTGAAGAAAATTCTTTTCTTTTTTTTAAAATCTAATTCTAGTCGCTGTGAGGTCAATAAAATGAGGAGTATTAAGCTCATCGCTACCTGGATTACAGGACTAGTGCTAATTGAGGTAGGACTGTTATATTTTACACCTTCTTTGCATTAAGCTGAAAAGCTAATCGAGGCTTTATATTGTATTTTCTTATACATGTACGTAAACGTTTATTCTAGTTGTACTTGAGGCGGGGATAAGGTTCACCTCAGTTGTAAACATGGAAAAATAGTCAGACGCGAATTCAACATTTGTCCGCAAAGCTCAATGAAACCTACAATAATTATAATATAATGACAATATAACCTAAAACTTTATAATTGTATTCCGACCTTCCTTAAGCATTGCTGATACAATAACAAATAAATATAACGGAAGAAATCTAGAATAGTGGGAATTCGTTTGTTGCAACATAGTTTTCTCTCTCTCTCTCTCTCTCTCAGAAAAAAAACCCAAACAAATTTCACTTTATTGACGCCTAACGTAACGTCTACCAAAGGTATAATGTTAGGACATATAAATAGAATGATAATGTTAAGACACATAAAACAGAATAATAATGTTAGGACACACAAGTAGAATGAAGATGTTAGGACATAAATAGGATGATAAGTTTTAGGACACACAAATAGAATGATAATGTTAGGACACATAAATAGAATGATGACGTTAGGACACATAAATATAATGATAATGTTAGGACACACAAATAGAATGATAATATTCGGACACATAAATAGAACACATCATATTCATGTGGTAGAAAAGTACATTGGTATGTTTTTTACTGAATTTATGTATGATTTTTATAAAGAGAGTTCGAGAAGAACTAAAAGATTTTCCCGTTTTTTTGAAAATCTTACATATAGTTCTGGGATGAGATGGTTAAACATAACTTTCATATTGTTTTGGGACGGGATGATAAGAAATAACTTTCGTATTGTTTTGGGAAGGGATGGAAACGATTAACTTCCGGTAAGAAATTTAGAACCTATTGGAAATTCATATACCAATCACAGTTCCTGGAATGGATTTCAGCTTTTTAACAATAAGATGTATACTGCACATGTACCAATCCAGTCTATATATTGATTTTTGGCTTTGTGAGTTTACGCCATTTCCAGCACATGATAGCTATACATAGTGGCAATGGTATTTGGTGGAGTAAGAACCCGGAAAGAACCACCGATCCACGAGAAGCTACTGGCAAGCTTTCTCACATACCAACACTTGCTTTGTTCATGCTAATATTGACAAGGTATCCAGTAATAGAATATACATTTATTACACTGATACTCAGTTGTCTCATACGTAATATTAAAACATTCAGATATTTATACATTCAAGAGCAAATCAACTCGCGAAAAAGATCGATACAGTACAAAATTTTAAAAAAAACTGGACAGTGTGGATGGTCGTAGGCATTTTCGACTGGCATTTAAGAGATCAATGTGTACTTGACTTACAGCAATCAGCTGTTGCCTAAATAATGCAGATTATGTTTACCGACCCAGGAATTTAATATGATATACACCTTTATACATTCCACCTAACCACAACTGGATGTACCGCGAAGACAGGAATATAACAATTGCAGATGATAACAATTATTCCCAAAATGATTCGTAATTGCAGATCATGGTATTTTTAACGTCAGGAGAGATATGCACGTGAATGATTATAATAAAATTCATTTATACTCTCAATAACATATAACTTGTCTTAGAATGGTGTTATTAATAGATAAGGCTGGCACAGTCGTATGAAGGATGGTGGTAATAATGACTAAGGATGACATGGTCGTATGAAGGATGGTGGTAGTAATGAATTAGGCTGGCAGAGTCGTATGAAGGATGGTGATAATAACGGATAAAGTTGCCATGGCCATATGAAGGATAGTGGTAATAATGAATTAGGTTGGCAGAGTCGTATGAAGGATGGTGATAATAATGAATAAGGTTGGCATAGTCGTATGAAGGATGGTGATACTAATGAATTAGGTTGACATAGTCGTATGAAGGATGGTAATACTAATGAATTAGGTTGGCATAGTCGTATGAAGGATGGTGATACTAATGAATTAGGTTGGCATAGTCGTACGAAGGATGGTGATACTAATGAATAAGGTTGGCATAGTCGTATGAAGGTGAATGAAAAGGTTTTAATACCAAAATTGAAACGGATTACAAATCCACGGCAAAGTATCAGAATGGACTAACAGATGAAGATATTGCACGGCAAGGTATTCTGGGAGGTTCAGATGACACATTGCAATTTAGAATCATTAAAATATATTAACACTCAAACCCAATCGTTGATACTGATACTAAATGATGCAGGAGCTGCTGAGGTTTACTCTGAGAAATAGTTTAAGACTGGACCGACAATGATCGGCCATGCTTGGTTTTGATCGTGCTTTGAACGTGAGCATTTCTTAATTCTCTTTGAGATCGTGTCTACATGTTCGATTATAAAAGCCAGCAAACAACCCACTAATGCCAATACAAGTAAAATAACATATTCACCTAGGAAATAAACAACCGGTCCAGCTTTTCAAATGTCCGCTCTTTACGTTGACAATAATTCCAGGATATTCTGCTGATGTTTTTGCAGCTAATGTAAACAAATAATTACATATATTTATTAAACTGTGTTTAATTTGACAATGAGCGAATCATCTTTGCTTCATCACCACCCCTGCTAAACCTTTGATCAAATTATATATATATATATATATATATATATATATATATATATATATATATATATATATATATATATATATATATATATATATATATATATATATATATATATATTCAAAAGAACAGTTCATATTGCCGTAACTACGGAAGTGGCAATGGCAACTGTTCATATTGCCCAGCCTACTGAAGTGTCAATAACAACGGCTTATATTGCCCAACCTAATGAAGTGGCGATAGCAACCGTTCATATTACCCTACCTAATGAAGTGGCAATATCAACTGTTCATATTGCCCAACCTAATGAAGTGGCAATAGCAACGGCTTATATTGCTCAACCTAATGAAGTGGCGATAGCAACTGTTCATATTGCCTAGCCTAATGAAGTGGCAATCTCAACTGTTCATATTGCCCAACCTAATGAAGTGGCAATATCAACTGTTCATATTGACAACCTAATGATGTGGCAATAGCAACTGTTCATATTGCAAATCTAATGAAGTGTCCAAAGCAACTGTTCATATTGCCAATCTATTGAAGTGGCAACAGCAGCTCTTGTTACCCTTTCTTCGTTAAGCAGTTTCTTTCAGCTATCACCTTATGCTCTCTTTTTCAATAACTTTTTTTTTATTGATTCTGTCTGTATTTTCATTAAACATTTCTTCAAATCTTTTATGTGTCTTGTACTGGGTTATATTACTTTCCATTAAAAAAGTCTCCAGATCTGTTATGTGTCTCGTACTGGGTTATATTACTTTTCATTAAAAATGTCTTCAAATCTGTTATGTGCCTTGTACTGGGTTATATTACTTTCCATTAAAAAAGTCTCCAGATCTGTTATGTGTCTCGTACTAAGTTATATTACTTTTCATTACAAATGTCTTCAAATCTGTTATGTGTCTTGTTCTGGGTTATATTACTTTTCATTAAAAAATGTCTCCAGATCTTGTATGTATCTTGTACTGGGTTATATTACTGGGTTATATTACTTCTCAACAGTTCTTTTAGTACGGTTGTTTCTATTTTGTTTGAGCCTGTTTCTATGTTGATGTATTTTTAAAAGATATTCATCTTTTTATAAAATATTTCAAAATCAAAGTTCATAGATTCTATTTTGATTTGACAACATGTACAACATTCACATGAACCCTTGCGTTTTTCTCTTCTTGCACAGTTAATATTTTCCACTGCAGGTAGACGGTCTCTACTTTGAAATTATTTTCTAGGTAACCACGTACTAAACCGTTTTTTCTCTTCCATGCTGATTATGTAAATAATTTGTGTTTAATCAATTGAATCTCTATTACCAAGATGCTTTTATGGTTGTATTTCTATAATAAAAGCTTCTAGGGAATGTTTCAGTTGTGCGTACTTAATAGGACGTACTCAACGTGATTTGTCCCTTTGCTTTTTCAAACAATAATTTCAAACATTATATTCCAGTCTGGGTAGTTACAGCGCTAGGTACTAAATTAATCGTGATGTTGATTTTCCTAAAAATTTTAATTGTCTTTGATCATAATTGACTGTTTTCAAATATTAATGTTCTTTCTTAGCAGTTGACACTATGCATCATCTGTGTTAAGTCCTTTTCTTATCCTTCTGCTTGAACGTTTCAACAAGTTGCAGAGCGTCTTCAGGACCACTCAGTGTGATTTAAGCAACACCTGGCGATGTTTGTCTGAAATCATTTTGTGAGCTGTTCAATATTAACAACTTTAGTATGAACAACTTCAACTACACCGTTATTATCTTTATACAAATGATTATTAATTAGATAATCAAACCGAACACCACCTCCGTCATTATTCGGTTACTATATAATGAAGATTTTAGTGTTCACAAACTGACAATTTACAACCGATTTGGGGATGTTTCAAAGGACCTCACATAAGGTGTCCTTTCACATGAGTGCCGTATTGACTTTAAGGACTAAAGTCCGTATTGACTTTAAGGACTACAGTATGCATTCTACATCATTAGAAACGCTAAGAGGAATTACACAAAGATAATGTAGGTGAACATTTAACTGAAAACGACTTGGACAATAATGGACGATAAAGAAAACAAGCAGACCTAGGAATTATTTGTCAGTGCTACAGCTGGCAATATTTACAATTCAGTGTCAAATGTTGCAGTTTATATTGCAAAACTAATTGAATAGCAAATGTATCTTACGACTGTTAATTTAGACAGTTTGCGGAATGAATTCGAAGATAATTACATGACTTCAAATAGATACTTTAATGAAAGTGACATTCAAGTTGGGATTTACCAATATTAGCACTGAGTGCTAGTTTTATTACATGCAAGGATATTAATTTCAAAAGGTCAACTACATATCTTCTGCAAAGCGGAAAATAAGGATGAAACATGCAATATTTAAATCACTTCTATTCATGGATGCTCACAGAATACGAAAATGTTACTTCGAAAAATCCATGTTGAATTGAACTTAGTATACAGCTTGGAAATCAATTCTATATATTGAAAAATTGCTGAACGTTTAAAGACAGAACGAGAACATTATAAAACGAGATTTAAAAAAACAACTAAACTCTTTATATATAAATCTCGTTATGGACAATTTTAAAGGTTTTCGTTTTTAGAACAGCAAGCTGTCCTTATAAGAACGAAACCGCCTGAGAATAATTGAGCATGTAACAATTACAGCACACCTGTATTTGTTCAATGCATGCTTTCTAGTTGAAAAATTGATTTTCTATACAATAATACAGTCTATTTGAATCATTAATTAGCTAACAAAAATGTGCCGCTAGCGGTTGCAATTATTAATTATAATCTCATTATTTGGAAATATAATAAAGATTTTGACATCAATTATGAATGCGTATTTAACAAATATTAATTGTTACTTTCTGTTTTGGAATATATTTTGTAGGTTAAAGTTCGTGTTTTTACCATATAGTATTAACATTTTGAATTTTTTACTTTGTCACATGACGATGCAGTCTGATAAACTTTTGCAAACAAAATTGTCTCTGTCATATAGTTTTCCGAAAATGAAGTTGTTAAATCTTGCGAAGCTCACGTGGTCATCATCGGGATTGTTTAATATGATCAATTTGATTCAAAATAAGTTTTATGTCATTCATAATTCATGCACGAAGCTGTACACGTCACCGGAAGAGCGCAGACTCTGACTCCTTTGATCGGATTACTCTGGGTCGGTTACCATTGTGCCTCACCACTGAATAATCTACGTGTTGCTATGCCGTAGGAAAAAATCCAAATGAATCCAAGCCAAATAAATTTCACGCATGAAAGCTATAGACTCATTGTATAGCCGATTGACACTTTGTTGTTGTTCTTGTGGGTTTAATATGAGGCGCCGTAGCGGACAAAAGCTCGTCCAATCAGAACGTTGCCGTTGAAATTTTAATGTCATATGTCCAGAATTCCAATTTCACGTGTTGTATCAAAAATGCTTGTCCTTAAAGTTTCATTTTCTAGGTCGAGATTTTAGATTGTATTTGTTGAATTAAACAGTAGTGGCTAAAAGTTATATTTTCTATGTCGAGGTTTTAGATTGTGTTGTTTGAATTACACGGCGGTGGTTGAAATTTCAATGTCATACGTCGAGAATTCTTAATTTACGTATTGGTTCAAAGAGTTTATGTTGAAAGTTCCATTTCATATGTTGAGTATTTAGATTTCACCTGTTGAATTACATAGCGCTGGTTGAAAATTCGATGTCCAATGTCGAGTTTTTAGATTGTATCTTCTGAATTACACGGCGATTGTTGAAATTTTAATGTCATATGTCGAGAGTTTCAATTTAAATGTTGAATCACATTGATTGTGCTGAAAGTTCCATTTCGTATGTTGAGTTTTTAGATTGTATCTGTTGAATTACACAGCAGTGGCTGGACATTTTATTGTGCTTGTCAGAATTGCTATTTGAATATGTTGAAATGATGTGTTGGTGTTAAAAATAACATTACACAATGTCCATTTTAACAATTCAAAATAATATCGAGTATTAAGATACATCATTCGTGTATTCAATTATGAGGCGCCATTACATTTCATGCATTTACAGTTTGAAAGTTACCATTCACAGGTCGAGAATTACTATGAATTTCTTCGCTAGAGATCGCTCTCGTGAACGGACCGCGTTATTGTTAAAGAAGGAGGCTGCATCTCGTTGCTGTGAAATTCAACAGATGAAATCTAAATACTCGCCATATGAAATGGAACTCTCATCACAAACAGTTACATTCAACGTGTGAATTAGGGATTCTCGACATATGATATTGAAATTTCAATCACCACTGTGTAATTCAAAATATACACTGTAAAACGTCGACATAGGAAATATAACTTTAAACCACCACTGTATAATTCAACAGATAAAATCTAAACTCTCAGCCTAGAAAATGGAACTTTAAGGACATACAATTTGATCCAACACGTGATATTGGATTTCTTGGCATACGACATCGAAATTTCAACTGCAACTTTCTCTTTGGACCAGCTTTTTTCCGCTACGGCGCCTCATAGGTTTAACGCATTCAGCACATGATACGCTATCAATGGCGACCAGCATATCTGGTGGAGGAACATTCCCGAGAAAAACGGGGAAGAACCACTGCCCACGGGAATCTGCTGGCAACCTTTCTGACATACTCGTATTGGACTAGCCCGAGACTCAAACCCACGCGGACAGAGGTGAGATGGCAGTGATCGGTAAAGACGACGCCTGAGGCCAATAGACCATCAGGGGTCCCCAACTGACTAATTAATTTCAGGACTTTAAATGTGTGTCTGTGTGTCTGTGTGTGTGTGTGTGTGTGATTTGTATTTTTAACGTAGCTTTAACATTTCCTTCTGTCATATCCCCGCGATGTCTGCAGTATGGCAGTTTATAGTGATGTCTAGCACTGGGGAAACATGCCGCAGACATGTAGCATGATGTCCCACCCAGTCACATTATCCTGACACCAGGCCGACCAGTCCTAACACTAACCTCTTAATGCTGAGCGCCTATCGAGGCAGCCGTTAGTACCATTTTTATAAGTCTTTGTTATGACTCGGCCGGGGTTCGAACATTAAGCTGAAAAACAAACAATTTTCTTCCTTTGTTTTAACGACGTTAATTTATTTTATTATTAATTTTCTTCGTTTTTAGTATCCCTTTGTTTCCTATAAGCAGATCGATTCAAAATAATGGCATTCATTTTCTAGTATATCTATCCAACCCAATAAATAATCCTGGAAGAATATTCGGCCGACAAGCTAAGACAATTTATTTTTGAAAATTTAAAGTTCTCTTGCGATTTGGGTCAGAATATTATCATTTATGATTATCAAAACAAATAACATATGTAGTAAGGGAATTAGGTCTTTTGGTATTTAATTTATTCCGTAAATTGTACTGATACATTTAAAAGTTTGGGATAGCTTGAATTACATCACAGTTATTTGTCTAGTATTTCTCTATAGCCATGTTGCATACACAAAGAAATCGTGTAGGATGTCCGACTTTTATTCCATGGCAATTAACAAAACGCTAATACTGGTATCTACAGTTTACCACATTCGATACAAAATAGTTGCATCTACTGTTTAGTTCTTTTAGTTTGTCTTTTATAAACCAAGTATGACTAATATAAACTATTAGTTGGTCAATATATCTTAAGCTGAAGAAACCTTTCACCTGTGTATTTTGAATTGAAATGTTAGGCTTGAGTCATTGCCATGATCATGTTTGAGATTTATGTTAATTAGATTAATTGTGATTTCTGTTAATTAGATTCATGACCTTTTTCGCTCTGTTGATAAAGGCAGTAAATGTCCATTATTGCAAAAAGAGCCTATACAGTTGATCAAGGTGATTTGAAGAGGCGCATAAATCCATTGCTCTTTAATGAACAGAACCACGATGTACTTTCTCTTCTACTAAATATATGTTATAGTAATTCGTGTATCACACAAGTGCCATGACAGTCGAATAATGCTAATTACATTTTAAATACCTGCTGAACAATGGTCCGTCGGACATGTTGAATGTTCCCTTGGTGACACGACAAATTACGAGAACAAAAATGGCATATAAATGTTTTTGCCAAGTCTTAATACTTAATTGCATTTTGTTGATGAGAATATATATATATATATATATATATATATATATATATATATATATATATATATATATATATATAAATCTGGTTGCATATCCATTGTGTGAGACGATTTTCTAGCTGAAAAGTGGATGGTTTATTGTAAGGATGGAAAATGGTTTGCTTTATCTAATGGTCCCAAAAAAGTTATGAAATAATATCCCTAATGATGGACCGTTAAATTTATCCAGTTCGACAGAAACATTTATAGGCCATTAGACCAAATGAATCCGTCGTTGATTTAGTCCACAAGATGATACGTTAATCGTTTTCCAAGCTATGGTCAGGTGGAATAAATCTTCTAAAACCTGATGGGTGACTTAGCCCAAATTGTTGTTCCATTTAAGTTGTTGGTTATTTTGAGTATTGCGTAAGCTGAAGCAAGGGAACATTCCTTGGGCTAATCCATTGCAAAATCGATTTTAAAAGATCTGTGAATATCCAGTTTGTGCACAAAGGATAAATTGAGTTAAATTTATGATCTACAAGACGATACAAAAATTTGCAGAAAATAATATCTCGAAGGCCCCTATGTTATATTGTTTCAGAATACGTTAACACAGTCTTATTGTGACCAAAGTATATACATCTAGAAGTATATACATCTAGAAGTATATACATCTAGAAGGACCAAAGTATAAACAAAGTATAAGCAATATAATATAACAAATAATACAAATATATAATATAATATATATACTTTTCAAAGTATAAGCAATAAAATATATTGCTCCGTAAGAAGCCCCTGCGTAGGCCCCTGTGTTCTATTTCTTCATTAGTAGGTTCCTGTGTTCTATTTCTTCAAGCGTAGGACCCTATGTTCTATTGCTTCATAAGTAGGCCTTTGTGTTCTATTCCTTCAAGCGTAGGCCTTCGTGTTCTCTTGATTCATGTGTAGGCCCCTCTGTCATATTGCTTTATGCGAAGGCCCTGTGTTCTATTGCTTCATCCTAAACAAAATTCATTTAAACAAGCTCAGCATGGTATATACCCTATGTTGTAATGTTGCTTTTAACTGGGTGTCAATTGGTCCCTCTTGACGTATAGGCTTTGGTCCTTCTAGATGAATATACTTTGATCGCAATAAGACTGTGTTAATGCTAAACAAACCTCTTTAATCTAGCAACCTCCATAAACCTGCCAGAAGTGTCTGCTAAAGGGAACATTGATGGTACATTTACACAGAGTCCAAGCAAATTCATTACTATGTGTGCCAAGGTTTGCTTTTGTGTGGGTAGAGGTGGGGGAGGGTTATGCTGCTTTATGACACATCAGCACCTTTAAGGTTATATCATCCTTAGGCAAGTATTCTAACGTGTCTGTAATGTGCCTTGCCAAGGGCAGACCACGATGACTGTTCGGCCTGATTCGATGGTGGTTACCGCTCGTACCCTTGCGGTCCAGCGTCTTACCCACTGAGCCACTACTACTACTAGTCAACGTAGTGCTAAAACCAGTCATGGTGAATATGTTAATTTTAGAAAAACGTTAACAAATGATATACTTTCTACCCCACATTTGGTACGAAGATGATGAGAAATATTAATGTGATAGAAAAACATGCGTTAAAACTGTTTTCGTGTAAACATGCGGATAATTTTAATATTTATAAATAATGATGGTAATCGATTTAATTGCTAATGAATATTATCATATTATGAGATTATCTTTGCGGGGAAAACAACTATAAACACAATTATCTGGAAAGATTTGCATTCCTTTTAGTAGCTTCTTGATATCATTATGTTACATCATGGCGATTATTGTGTGACGTTTTGGCAGAATCAGTTTTCGTATGAGTGATAAGGAAAAGCGTGAAAGAAAATTGCAATAATCATGCAAATAAGGCATAACAAATCATATGACTGAACTGAGAAGACGATGCTGAACCAGCTTATACGTGTCAGCTCAATAAAGAATTGAATTAACTCCAATGCCCACACTTTTCAATTTAGTCATTTTACTTTATTTGGTTGGTATTTGCTGTATCTAATATAATCTCATTGATGTTTATCGTGATACATACATACATACATACATACATACATACATACATACACACATACATGCATGCATGCATGCATGCATACATACATACATACATACATACATACATACATACATACATACATACATACATACACACACACATACATACATACATACATACATACATACAAAAATGGTACTAACGGCTGCCTCGCTTGGCGCTAAGTATTAAGAGGTTGGTGTTAGGACTGGTCGGCCTGGTGTCAGGATAATGTGACTGGGTGGGACATGATGCTACATGTCTGCGGCATGATGCCCCCAGTGCTAGACATCACTATAAACTGCCACACTGCAGACATCGTAGCGATATGACTGAAAAATTGTTAAAGCTAAGTTAAAATCCAAATCACACACACACACACACACACACACACACACACACACACACACACACACACACACACACACACACACACACACACACACACACACATATGCATACATACATACTCGGCATGTATTTCTGCACTCTGACCTAAGGTGTCTCTTTCGACTGATATCCAGAGTACCAGAAATAAGGCCTCATTCCGGATATGATACGAACAAAGATGACGATTCTTGTATAGTCCTTGGAACATTTCCAACAAGATCACAATGGCGCAGAATGACTTGATACAGTGTACTAACATATATGGTATGTGTGTCAGGCATGATGCACACATTTTATGGCTTTTCATAGTCGTAGGCTTGGTAACAAAGTGTTTATTTTAAGTCGCATGAGAAAAGGTGTATAAATTAGGGTTCAGTAAATTTTTCCAGTACAAAATGAATAATGAAAATATGATGTATTAAGTTGTTACCTAAAATCCAGGTAGAAGAACGTGCATAGATTATTATTGTTATTATTGTTATCGTCGTCTGGATCATTATATTTGCTTTTACTGAAATTTGTTTTTGTATTTGTTTGTATTTTCCTTTTGGTTTTGTTTGGCGTTTTTATGAAACAAAAAATGCATGGCTTAACATTTTATTTAGTGCCATTTTCAACGCAGAATGATAGCATGTAACTCTTGCGTACTTGATCTTTGTCGATCGCAAAAGATACCGTTGGTACTCCCTTATAAGACCAGTCAACTGCAAAATCTAAGATCATGATCTGTCGAAGCATAATGCGCTAGTAGATCAGGTTCTATGTTGTTGGTTCTAATGATTACTCCTAACAAACTGCACAAACACAGATCTGCCGGCGCATGATGCGATGGCAGATCTGGGTCTGTGCAGTTTGCAGGTGTACATGCGAGTACAATCGGTTTCTATGATTAATTTCACCTGCGTAAGATTAAACCAGTCCAGGTTATGTTTTCTTTGATTGTTTCTTTCTGTGCCTAGTCCCACACGTATGTAAATGCTGACGAGATGTAATTTACTAGATTAAGTTAATGATAATCTATGGAACACCACAATTTAAATATTATATAGCACCCATCCTTAAAGGAAAGGAAATTAAGAATTATTGCTTTCAAAAAGTTACATTTATTTTTAATCCAATAAGCTTTTTGTTTCATGTTTTATTATATTTTGATGCATTCAACTCCTTCGAACTAATTTCACAGAAATTTGCCTTCATCTTTTGCAGAAGAACAAAACGTTGAAACACTAATACTGGCAAACATTTATACTGGTCTGTTAACATCGAGAATAATGATTGTATCAATTAAGACCCAGATTTTAATCTAGATTATAGTCTATGGTAAAACATTAAAAGTCTGAGTGTGACATCCTTCAAGATGAACAGAGGAAGCGTAGATTCAAGTTTTAAGTCCAGACATTATGTTATTACACCATGTAGATTAGCCATTTGATTTCAAATGAGCATAGCAGTAACCAACTAATCCTAGCTGCTAGTAGTATCTGGATTACATTATGGTAATTGATAAAAATATTTAATACACGGACACTTGAATACACCATTTATATTTTATCAACTTCTAAAACTTCTTTCAAAATTCATAAGTATATATGAAAATGAGAAAGATTTGTCTCTATCGCCATGTGCTTACGGTCTCATATTTATTATGCTAATATTTGTAAAGTCCTTCTTGTGTTACTTGTTCCAAGTACTAATTGTTTACGCTATAGCCGGTAAGATCCAATTAATCCTGAAGGGCCGTTAATGTCGAAAATGTTTAAACGCCACGCCTTGCAGTTGGACAACATTTGAAGGACAGATTCTATATTCTGGTTTATCAGTAGTGAGTTGGGATACCGTGGGGCATTTGAGAACGTATAAGGAAAGACACACGGGGGTTGTACCCTGGGGCAGTCTATGAGAATTTAATATGGTGAGATTATTTGGGGCACTAGATAGGAACTGAACATGGATGGAACTGTATAGAGACAAGGGGAATTGAACAGTGGTGACGTCACGGTACTGGACACTGGTTAAACAATGGTAACAATGTTGCAAGTCGCGGACCTCAGTCGGGTGGAACAGTGTGGCAAGGGGCTGACCTGAATACGCGTTAATCTAGGGACAGACAATAGAGACACAGACATAGAGACATAGACATAGAGACGTGGTTAGAGACATAGACAGAGACATAGACATATATAGATTTATCGACATAAATCTATCACACCAAAAATCGACTAAAAATTATTCAGGCAAGAGATAATAGGTATCTTTTCGAGGCAATGGAGTGGCCCTGAAAAGGGCCTGTGCTTTTGTTTTGTTTTGTTTTTTTGTCAACACCGTTCAGTTAATATAGAGTGCACCGCGCTGATCTTCTCTTCCTCAAACTTCGTCTGACATCTGGACCGTAGATTAAGACACGCTTCAGACAGACTTGTCTCTCCACATAGATCCTTCGTTTCCAAAGAGCAGTCTCTGTGATCTTGGTAATTGCCCATGATGATCTGACATACATGGGATAGTCCGGGTTGAACATCATCGGCGATAGGAGGGTTGACGATTCTACGTTAGTCCACATCTTGTGACGAGAACAGGTGAATGGAATGAGGTGAACTGCGGTTATTTATAGTGGAAGATCGAAACGGATTGAGTTCTTTCACCAATCCTAACACGCGTTACAAAATTCAGTCACAAGGCGAAATCTGTCTTCCAATCCGAAGAAAGCTGTCTGTGTCGTCACATTCCCTATATAGGCGCGCTAGCGTCTGAGCGCAGTGAATCAATGGGACAGAGTTCGAACATGACGGAAACTACGAAGAGGATGAATTGGGATGCACCGACCGTGGGGACGAGAAGTGATGGCATAGCAGCGGCTACCAAAGCAAACAAAGTCCTACTTCCGGAAGAAACCGATTGTAACTGAGATTTAGCGGATTTTCTCTCTTCACAAGAATTTGTTCCGGTACCAACACCTTCGCCGCTTTCTCCTTCCTTACCGTACATTGAGGATTTTAAACAGAGGCAGAAAGAAGAATTGGAGAAATTTTTGCAACAGCAGAAAGAAGTAGATCAAGCCTTTCTGATTCAACAGCAACAGCGAGAAGAAGAATAGGCAAGAAGAAAATGACAGGAAGAAAAAGAAGCAGAGAAGAAACAAGGTCTATGAGAGAAGGAGGACAGTGAAAGTCAAACGGTGACGGTACTCTTGGACATTTTGGCAGAGTTAAGGATTCTTAAAGAAATGGGTCAGACTTCTTTAATACGACCCAAGAGAAAAAGACCTTCCCGGGCCAAACACGCCAATCACGTCCATACTCTCACTACGCCTGAGATACCAACACTAGTGATTTCTACCAAATCATCGACAGTAGCAGGTCCAGAAGTACGTCTTGGCCGTGGCAAAGGGATAAGGCAGTTAGAGCTCATTACTTCCCGTTCCTGAGTTGTTGTTTTTTTTTAAAAATCAAAAACCAAACATCCAACGGTCCTTTTCACGGCCAGCCACCTCTCTCGAAAAGAGACTATTCAATGTTTACCAAAATCAATTAAAACTCAAAATCCCTTTTATCCCCATGATGGACGTGAGTGAGTGCGTGAGTGTAGGTCCTTTTTATAAAAATCAAAACCAAGAGACACTTACGTTTCTCTTTCTGGTATATTCTCTGTAAAATTTTACAGTCCCATTTCACAACACATCACTTTAAAAAGTTCATTTTTCTTCTTTATCTATTCACTCTCTCCTTTTTTGGAATTACTTCACAGTCACAGGTTTTTCCTCTTCTTCCTCACTTTCGTTTCCTCTTCTTTTCTTCTCTTTCTGGACGTGTCTAGGTTGTTCCTTTTCATCAGTCTGAAGACCAGTATCCTTTCTCCTGACGATGATAACAGGTATCTTGACCTTTGTCTCTTTTGACGCTTGTCTTACTTTGACGTTGTGGACATTCTGGAGACCAATGCCCTTTCTTCTGACAGACATAGCAAGTATCTTGACTTTTATCTCGAAAGGAGGGGGAGTAATCCGTCGAAAACCTTCGTATGGCACCTCGCAAAGCTCTGATCAGAAGTTCAATCTGCTTTGGCTCTTCCATCCTTCTGGTAGGATTTAGAGTGAAATGAATACTTTGAGGGAAGACACTAACCCTTTATATAGGGAAGACACTGGCCTTACATTTATGTAAAGGGGACCATAACAATTAAAATGTAGTCATTTGACATTTTTCAATCAAGATAGATCATTTCGTGAAGAAAGGAGAAGAAAGTAAGAGGCAGAAATGTGACCTATCGCCTCGCACAGTAGCTGCAGTCTTGGCTCAAATTCATGCCAGCGATTTTGAAGATGACATGAGTGAGCCAGAATCCAGACCCAGAGAGTCTACGTCAAACCAAAGTCCACCAGTAAAGGGGTTACATTCAAGAGACGGATAAACACTCCTCTATATAATTTAGAACCACTGCCTACAAGTACACGGTGAAATTTAAAGATTTCAAGTTAGACGTACCGCTGGAGAAAGCAGAGGGGTTAAACACCGATTTGTGGGATTCTTTGTTAAACACACTGAAACGGCATTGTCGAGCCAACGAAGAATATCGCTTGACACTTTCCATTTATCACGACAGTCTGAAGTCTCCCGACTGGATCGAGTTTAGCAGTCGAGCAGAATTGACACCTTCCAAAGTCATCGACAAGATTCAACACGTTCGGTAGTCAAACGACAAGTTTCAAACATCACTGTTGGAAAAGCGACACTGTACATGGCTCACTTTCCTTTTCCCAAAGGGTCCGGTCGCAAAAAGGTGTTACTGGTGGACCACCTTCGCAGCATGAAGCGCAGCATCGTCCAGATTAACAACACTCAAGACAAGATGTGTTTAACACGTGCCATCGTGGTGGGACGAACGTATGCCGATAAGAACGACACGGTAGAATGGAAAACAGACAGGCAAACTATTCGAAAATCTAACCTAACCAAACAACAAAGAGAAGCAGAACTCCTGTTACAGAAAACTGGCCTATCTAAATACACACACTGTGGCATTCCTGAAATGCAATAACTGCAAGACGTCTTAGCTCCACGCTACACGTTGAAAGTACGCTATCAAGAAGTGCGCGGACCTCTGTTGTTTCGAGGCAAAAATTTCAAAGATGGAAAATACATTCACGTCTATCATCACGATGAACATTTCGAGGCCATTACCAGTATCACCGGATTCCTGGGATAAGGTTATTACTGTGAGAAATGTCACTATACGTATAACAATCGAGAGCAACGCAAGCACTGTGGATCGAAATGTCAAGGATGTTTGTCCTCTAAACCCTGTCTTGACGAAAGACATAAACGAGTGTATTGCTCAGTTTGTCAAAGCACTTTTGTCAGCCCTACCTGTTGCCAACAACATCTGAAGACGCAAGGTTCACAGCAGAAAAGTGCTTGTCAAGTCCTGAAATGTTGTTCTGCTTGTGGACAAGTCATACTTACCAATAGTGCCAATGAACACATTTGTCGAGGAAAGAAACGATGTCACATTTGTCACCAAATCGTGGACTTGGAACACGAATGCTACATTAAAAAATACCAACCCCAACAGGAGGAAGAAGAAGATGACCAGAAGAAAGGTAATTTTATCGTTTCCGATCTCCATTGCATGCAGGAGACCTGCATTCACATTTCTAATTTCTGCGTGGCTCATCGAGCGTGCGAGAAGTGCATCCAAGAACCAATCTTTTGTCATTGCCCCCACTGTAGCAAGATTCCTGGAAGATGTGAAAGAAATCTTTCGGGGACCGAACTTGTTGGCCGATTTTGCCCAATGGATCTTAGACCTTATCGACGAAACGTGGAGTCAAGAGGACATCGAACGTTACGGAGATTGCCATCTCTATGCAACGGTGATGGCTCATAATTTCTCGGGATACTTTAGATAGTTTCTTCTCAAATACTATGCGGAACGAAGCACCGAACGTCCGAAAGTGACTCTGAAAGGAGCCAAGCTCATTTCCATGCAAGAGCGGCAAGTGCAGTTTAAAGATTCGATGAGATACTTGGCCATGCCTTTGAGTCGAATGCCTAAAACATTTGGAATGACAGAAATGACCAAAGGATATTTTCCGCGCTCTTTCAATACAAAGCCAATCAACATGCCGTTCTACCCCATTTGCCTGATGCTCACTATTACGACCCGGACAACATGCGCACCGAAAAACGAGAAGCTTTCTACGCTTGGTACCACACTCACGCCTCGGACCCCTTCGACTTTCAAGAATAAATGTTAATGTATTGTCGTTCCGACGTGGACATTTTACGGCGTTGCTGTGGAAAATTTCGAGAACTGTTCATGGAGCATGGAGGGATCGATCCATTGAAAAAAATCCTGCACCACTGGCAAAGCGTGTTCATTAGTGTACCGCAAACGATTTATGGCCGAGAAGACCCTGGCTGTGATAAGCCCTCAAACGACCAATTTTGTCAAACGTCAATTAACGGTCAAAGCCCTACGCTGGCTACATTACTTCTGTGACAAGGAAGACAAATGGATCCAACACGGCCGAAACTGAGGAGGTGAAATGATCATCGGAATGTATTCGGTGGACGGCTGAGACTTAGAAAACCGTAAAATGGTGTACGAGTTTAACGGTTGCTTATTTCACGGATGTCCGATCTGCTATCCTCAACAATACATCCCAAACCAGATTTTACAACGTACCATGAAAGACTTTTACGAGGCCACTTGTCAGCGGTGCTTAAACTTAGTACAGCAAGGATATCAAATGGTGGAAATGTGGGAACACGAGTACGATCACCGTTTGAAAACCGATCCCAAGTTTAAACGCATCGTGGAAAGTTACAAGTTTGTGGACCCTCTGAATCCGCGGGACAGTTTGTATGGAGGATGGACGAATGCAACCTGTTTGCTGTACCACCGACAAGGAGGAAGTAGGAGAAATAAAATACTTGGACGTGTGTTTTCGTTGTATACTTACGTGTACAAATATTGTCTGTTTCCCGCAGGGCACCTACAATTGCTGACGGAACACATTGACCTGGACAACATTCGACAATACGAGGAATTGATTAAATGTAAAGTCTTGCCTCCCACAGACTTGTAGCATCCCGTTTTACCTCACCATTGCCAGAGAAAACTGATGTTTCCCTTGTGCCGTACTTGTGCCGAAACGTGCCACCGAGACCAACCTTGTCAGCATACCCAGGAAGAACGCGCCTTGACAGGAACGTGAGTCAGCGTGGAATTGTTCAAAGCTCTGGATCTGGGATACCAGTTCTTATAAGTGTACGAAATTTACCACTCTTCCAAGACAGAAACATTCCACAAGGACGACGAGACTCAGAAAGGCATTTTCGCAGACTACGTGGATGCCTTTTTGAAACTGAAACAAGAAGTCAGCGACTATGCTTCCTGGTGTCACACTCCCGAAGACGAAAGGAAATTTAAAGAGAAAGACTTGATGCATGAAGGAATTACTTTAGGCCACACTGAGAAAAGCAAAGGTCGAAGATAGTTTGCCAAAGTGATGTTGAGTTGCTTGTGGGGAAAAATGGCACAACGGCCGTGTTTACCGAAGACGGAGTATTTGACAGAACCTTCCCGCTACTTCCAGATGATTCACGACAAAAACAAATACATGAAACACATGAACTTGATCCTTGTCAATTACGAAGAAGAAATGGACTTTGTACAAGCCGACGAATTTGGAAATGTCATCATTGCGGCCTACGTGACAGCCCATGCTCGTTTAAAATTGTACGAAGGTTTAGAATTGTTAGGAGATCGTGCGCTGTATTTTGACATGGACAGTTGCATCCAAATCAATCGTCTGGGTCACTAGCACCCTGATATCGAAGGAGGCCATTTAGGAGCCTGGACGGACGAGCACCCCGACGACAAGATTCTAAGTTTTGCTAGTGGCGGTCCCAAAAATTACGGCTACGAATACCGGGACCCACAAGGAGAAGTGCACACCGAGTGTAAAGTGAAAGGTTTCACTCTCAATTATCGCATCAATCAAGTGGTGAATTTTGGGGTATTGAAAGTCTTGCAGTCTGGAGAGGATCAACATTTTAAAGTGACCACCTACAAGCCTCAGAAGATTGTACGTTTAGCCACACACCAAATCGTCAGTCGGTTTTTGGAAAAACTGTATCAAATCGTGTACCACAAGCGAATTCGGCTTCCCAACCACTTCACTTTACCGTACGGACACGTCGATATTGGTCAGCATATAAAAAAGGAAAACGTCCAAGTCCGATAGTTCATTGTGACTACAATTGCCAAGCGAGAAAGATGCATCCTTTTAAACATGCATAATTCAAGTTCGGTAATTCTCAAGTGGTGTGCGATGCTGTGCCTTGCGATTGCAAGGATTCCGTATGCTGTGACCTCAGCGATTCAGCACATCATGGGAATTTTGCCATGCCTACTACTACTACTACACCTACCACGGAAAGTAAAGCTCTGCGTGTCAAACCTGACGGATGCGAAAGCGATGCCAGTCGTTATCGTGGACCCTTTACTGGTTTTCATTGTCAATGTCATCCTCAAGGTGAAACCATGCGGCTACCACCCTACGGATGCCATCCATGCCTGAGCAAACTATTGCAGGTTTCACCGTACTCTCATCGAAATGAACCTGTGAAAGAAGAATATTCTTTCCCTGTACGTTTGTCTGAATACTGCGACTTTGAAAGTCGTTTCCAAACCTTCCAAGGAAAGTGGCCTAAATATCTGGGAGGACCTACCCCCGAAGAATTAGCCAGAGCCGGATTTATCTACTTGGCTGAAGGTGATAAAGCCAAGTGCTTCAGTTGTGGTGTGTCACTTCATCAGTGGGAGCTGAAAGACTTGGCTTACCTGGAACATGCTCGATGGTCACCGCACTGTCACTACGTACCCTTAGTGGGCCCCCATTAATCTCTTGATGGATACTTTACAAAGAATATTCGTGGTTTGACTATGGAGTTGAGAGAACGCATTTACCGAGAGTTTGTCAAAATACAAGTCAAACGTAAAGAACCATTCCATCCGTTACGTCACCAATGTTTAAACCACTGGTACCTGAATGTTATAAGAGGACTGATCCTGATGAAAGCGTTCCAGTGGTCAGACATTGATCAACTACTCAATGACCAGAAGGATTGGTTTGCTACTGATTCTATTTACTCCAAGGTATACTTACTGCAGCGAATTGCAGAGGAAGAGTTAGAGGATTACCAAAATCTTTTACACAGTCTAAACTTGGTTCAAGACGAAACTTCTGTACGATGTGTGATGTGCAAGTTAGTCACTAAACAAGTTAGATTCGCCACTGGAGTACGATCAGCTCTGTGCAGAAAGTACACTTATTTCCTCCGACAAAAAGAGGTATAAAAACTTGCTACCATGCCACGACCTTTATCATTAGTGATACAACAATTGCCGTGGAAGGAATCAATGACACTATTCAGACTGGCGGATTACCAACACTTTTTACGAGAAATGTATCCAATGTTTCTGGGTCGTCATGTGGTGTGTGTCTTAGTGACTTGCTTTCTGAGATTTCTTTTACCAGCCGATTCTTTGTGGGCTCTTTACTATCTGTACTGTGAGGTACCACCAGAAACATGAGTGTGGTACCGTCAAATGAACACAAGAGACTCATTCTGTTGAAAGCCTTCCGCTTTTATCTCGATACTTTTCGACCTCAACGGGAAAAAAAGATTCGTCAACTCTTAGCCACTGAAGATGTTTACGAAGATGTGTGTGTAGCTTGTGACTTACACTTGTGGCAAGTGTTAGCCAAACAGTTAGGAACTCCTTGGCTGACACGATGCCACTCAAACCCCACATGTCTCTTTACTTCTGGATTTAAAACCCACTACCCGCGATTATTTGAGATTTCGTACCCATCTGTTTCACCACTGGTGTCAAGACGGAGGGTCTGTCGTGTATACGCCCCCGTAGACTTTTAAAAAATCTATAAAACCCTTGGACACTTTTGGTCTGTCTCACACATCGTCAACATGACGTCCCTTCAGTCTCATCTTCCCGTCAAATTGATTCGTGCCTTGTACGGCATCAGTCGCGAAGAAAAGCCACATATACGTGATCGTGTCTTAGAAGCCAGTCTGTCTCAGAGAATTCTTACGATGGTTTACGGTGACAGCACGTCAATTACTGCAAGGCATCATTCACATCCCTCATCAAACCAAACGCGTTTTTGGGGAGAAACAAAGTAGCCTTGGCGCAACTAGCAGATCCCGGCATCGACACTCAAACCAAAAAGCAAATCATTTCTAAACCTGGAGGTAGCGGTTCTCTAGGAGATGTCACCATTCGTTCCCTCTTAAAATGGGATTACAATGCCCCCAAAGTCATCCGCAACAAAAAAGTCACTGCCTGACCCAAACGTACCCAGAAGAAAAAGAGCAACGGTGTCAAGACCAGGTCACAGCCCCAGAAAAAGAAACGTCCCCAGAAACGAAAAGCCCCCAGAAAAGAGCCCAGAAAGCAGCTTCTACCTGCAAGAGAGGCACTTCGGCCAGGACGCAACCTTACATCTCCAAGCCACGACCTGCAAATACGGTGACCTCGGGATCTTCCACTTCTCCATTGCTAGTGATGCTAGCGAAACCCAATTTGACACGCGTCTTTCCTAATTTGATGAAAACATCGACACCCGTGTCTCCTGGTACATCTCCTCCGGCGGTGACTGCCTCCTCCTCATTAGCTGCAGTGGCTGCTGATAACAAAGTACCTGGCCCCAAAATCAAAGTCCAAGAGAGATCGGGAAATTTACAGTGTTTACTGGATTTATCCAAACAAGAACTGTCCCGATTTAGTCCGTTGATAACCCATCTACGTCGAATGATGCCTGTCATGAAAATGATATGACGGACCGTCAATCAGTGGCTACCCATTCCGACATAAAATAGACCTGGGGTAAACGATGGGTATCAGTGTTTTCGTACTCCGGAACAAACAAATATGTCACCCACCAGAAGTGCACACCATCACCATCGTCGTTTTTCTGTCCAAAAAGGGAAAGGAAAAAGAAAAGGACAGTCTCGTATTTTGGCCCGGCATCCGGAAAAACGCTTACTCAAGCATCTAAGTCTACCCTAGAAAGAAAAGGAGGAGCAACTAAAGTGGGGAATTGTTCTTTTTGGTGATAATGCAACAACTAGAGAGGTCGTCAAACAGACAGGTCACACACCCAGCCAATTACTCCAAAAATACTACTTCTAAAAAAATAAGAGAAAAGGGGCTGTGTCAAGTCATCGACGTCAGTGTATTTTTTGTGTGTACTCCAGAACAAACAAAGATCCCCCCCCCCAAGTCATCCCTCTTCTACGTCCAAAGGAAAGAAAAGGAAAGGACTGCCTTATCGTTTAGCTAAACATTGGGACGTGTTGTCCGTCCTGTCCAAAGCCCCTCCACCCATGCAAAAACAACTCATTCAAACCGCCTCCAAAGACGTCGCCAATACCGTGTGCGAATGTTGTCTGAATGTCTTCAAAGGCACGATACCTTTGTTTTAATACCAGAAGGAATGCTTAGCTAAGCATCGACAAGTTCTTCGCCAAATGGTCCAAAAGAAAATACCCATCCGTCAAAAGAAAAATATTTTGGTGCAACTCGGAGAATTTGTGACCTGTTGTTAGCACCCTTGGTGAAAGGAGTATTGGGAATAATGATTACAGGACTCATGACGATAGCTGCTTCACAAGGAATAGGTCAGAGTTAAATAGGATCAAGAAAATAAAGGGACCTCTGAATCAAAAGATCTCAGACATGCCCTTAGGAATCTGATGGAAGGATGAAAACTGACTTTAGTGCCTTACAAACGATGTATGGAATTCCATCGTTGGCAAGAACAACGGACCCCACATTTACCTCCCAATCCTCATTTGACCGAGATGTCCCAGTCACAACACGAATAGCAATCGTTGATGGATCGCAGAGATTTGTCAGAAACGGAAAAATTGCATCGGTACGATCAGCTGTTGCAACGACTGCAACTCTTTCACCAGAAAGCTTTAGACGAAACAGCTCGACCGACTCTGAAAGATTTTAAGCCCCTGATGAAAGGTCCATCGCCACCACCACCACCACCCCAGTGACAAAGAAAAACGCAGCCCCACGGATGCCTGAGGAACAAAAGGTACGAGAAGTCTTTCAGCTCCCATCCCTAGTAAGATTGCAGCGTCCTTGTTGACCCCTTACCCACACCCCAACGAGAAGAACTCAAAGCTTGAGCTAAAAAGATGATGTCCGCTCCTCTTTCGGCAGAAGTGAGAAAGATAAAAGGGAAACCAGAAGTGAAAAATGAAAGCAAGACAAAAGCCATTCCATTACCGCCACCACCACTACCCTCGACTTCTCCTCCCGTGTTACGTCGGACACGTAACCCGTTTCCAAACCACCACCTCACCCCATCCAAAGTAACATCAGTAAAGAGTGGGTGACTTATTAAAGAGAGAGTCCTGGTGGAGAATTTGTTAGCCAGCATTTACTACGATCCATTCCATCCTGCGGGATACGGAGGAGTTCAGAAATTGTATCGTGCTGACAAAATCCGACTCAAAAGCCACGTACACCTTAAACAAACCCATTCGACGAAAATTTTCTAGAAATCGCACCCGAGTGGAGAGCATCGATCATCAATTCAAACCGATTTAGCAGATGTCTCTCATTTGGCCACCTACAATCGTGGCTACAAATATTTGTTTTTATATCATCGACGTGTTTTCCCAATTAGCCTGGGTCGTACCATTGACTTCAAATCGAGCCCTAAAACTGGTGTTGAAACAAAGTGGTTGTCACCCTCTTCGATGGAAAACCGACAAAAGCATTGAATTTCTGAACCAAGCTTTCCAAAAGAATGAAAGACACGAGACATTAATTTTTCACAACCGAGAATCCAGAAACCAGAGCCAGCGTCGCTAAACGTTTTCAACGCACCTTGAAAGAACGCATGTGGAAATATTTTATGCATCAACACACTCTCAAGTACATCGACGTCTTACCGCACCTGGTCCAAGCGTACAACCAATCTTAACATCGGAGCATCGGATGTGCATCCCCCCCCAAGAAGTGACTCCCGACAAAAAAGTGACCGTCTTTGAGCGCCTGTTTAATACGTCCCTGAGTGTGCCTGTCCCCAAGAAAGGGGAAGTGTTGACACCAGGAGAGTGGATGCGCATTGGCAAAACCAAACGCACTTTCGACAAAGGTCTGGTGGACACGATTGCTTCCAAATTCAATGCGCTGTATGGCAAAGCCTTGGAAAAAAACCAAACAGAGTGTCACCATCGAGTACCATAAAGTGGCTCGTTGCCTGCTGATGAAATTTTCGGATGCCAAAACGTTGTCCATTACATTTTGTCCTGACTTTTTGACATTTTAGGTGGAGTCTTCAATATGATCAAGGGTTCACTCATACCGCCCATTACCAACAACTTGAATTTTGCGAAGTTTTTCGTTACCCTGTAGAACTAAACCAAGAATTAAATTTGATCTTTGTGTACTCTGATGTGGTAGAGTACTACGTGGTGGGACACACATCCGCACCGTTACTGCGAGTCATTCCTTTCAAAGTGGACTTTGTCATTCTGTAATGACGAGAAAGGTGGAAACACCTATCACGCGAATTGTACATCCTCACTATTTGTCCGTCAGTAAGTCGTATTTCGACACTGTCAACATTGCTATAAAAGTAGATCTGGGACAAAATATTCCATTATCCAAAGGGAAAGTTACGGTGAAACTCCATTTTCGAAAACGATTCTCTAACGAATTCTAAGTCATGTATCCTGTATAATGAGGAGTCGCTCGACAGCGAGGACATGGCTTAGGAGATATGTTGAAATCTGCGTTTCGTTCGGTGGCCCCCGTTTTGAAACCGATGGTGACACGAGGATTGAACGCCTTGAAAGATGCAGCTTTGACGCAAGCAAAGAATTTCTCCAAAATGTCATCATCGACAAACAAAACCCAAAGAAGATTTCTTGAGAGCAGGCAAAAAGGTATTGTTTCAAACTGGCAAAGACATTTTTGGTCGAAGAGAAACTCCTATAAGTGCCCTGGACGCTGCCCAGTCAGGCATTCCGGTTTCCGTGACATCACAGCAAGGACAGGGAAGAAAGAGACGACGAAAACATCCCTCCAGAGGACATCACACACACAGAGCTAGAAAGACTAGTGAAAAGAAGAACCGTCCGATAATTAGACGTTTTTGATTATTAAATAACAGACAGAAAGAATGATGCACCAAGAGACTTGCGAGTGTACCAAGTCGGAACTGGATCTGTTTGCCTTGCCACCTATGATGACGATGCAAGAATCCCAATGGGTAGATTTTCAGCCCATCTCCTCTTTGACAACTTCAGCCTCCATTGAATTTGAATCAAAGGACAGCCCGAAGATTACATCGATCTGAATAGCGGTTACTTGTACCTGAAAATAAAAGTTATCAAAACGGACGACATCGCTCCGGGAGCCGAGGCTAGAGTAGCTCCCGTCAACAATTTCATGCATTCCTTGTTCAGCGAAGTGGATTTGTACTTGAATAACGAACTAGTCAGCAGTCGCATGGATACTTACCCTTACCGAGCCTACCTGGAAAATCTCTTGACGTACGGAAAAGATGCCAAGAACACTCATCTGGATGCTTGCGTGGTATGGAAACCTGACACAGAGGGCGAGGACAAGATTAACGACACAGCGGGAAAAGCAGCTGACGATCCTCACAATGTGGGCTTTATCGACCGTCGAAAGAAAATTCTGCAAGGACGTAGTTTAGAACTGGTGAACCGTTTGCATTTGGACATATGGTTGCAAATAAAGTATCTGCTGAACGGGGTGGAAATCCGCCTGAAACTGAATCGCAGCAGCAGCGTTTTCCATTCGATGGCTAATACCAACGAGTACAAAACCATCATCCAAGAAGCCAGACTCTACATGCGCCGTGCGGAAGTGTTTATTAAAGTTGGAAGGACGTAACACTTTGAGGAGAACGACCGCCAAATATCCGATACTACGCGTGGAAGTGAAAACTGTCACTATTGCTGTTGGACTCCGATCCATGTTCCAAGAACAGTTACCCAAACGTTTAATCATTGGTGTTGTCAGCAACGAAGCCCTCAATGGTGCCGTCACTGCCAATCCTTTCCAGTTTAGGCACTACAGAGTGTCCAAGATCGAAGTCAGTCGCGATGGCAAAACCTTGTGTACCAGACATTTCGGACCTAAGTTTGAGCAGAAGAATTACTTGAGATCGTACTTGTCCCTTTACGATGCCGCGGGACAGTTATGGACCAACGGCAGCCACGGTATTTCGTACGAAGATTATGCAGGAGGCTACGCTTTGTGGGCCTTTGATTTCACTCCAGACCAAGGCAACGACGAGGGACATTTTCACCCTATAAAATCTGGTCAACTGCCATTTTTAACTTCAGTTTGCAGAAGCTCTAATTGAGACGGTGAACGTCATCTTGTATGCCGAAATCGACAACAGTCTATAAATCAACAGTTTGAGAGAAGTCATTCTAGACTATTAGACGCTGTGGAAGACTCTTATCCCTGTTTGAATGGTGGATTGGAGGATATCATGGAACCCACTAACAAAGACATTAGACGAAGAGGTGATGGTAATGTCCAGATGGCCAGAACAAAAACAACATTTAGTCTCCTGTTTTGCCAAACACCTAGCAGAAACAATTACAGGGTTGACCAAGAATGATTGCTATGGATGTCAAAACGATCATCCCAGTCAAATTCAAAACGCAAATGCCTAATGATGAGTCAAGAAGAAAAATTGGACGAGTATCTGGATGACGCTTGGGGTCTCATCTCAGAAGAAGCAGTGTTGCATCAGTGGTATAAGGACTTGCGTGATCATTCCTCCCCTCCACTGACTGCTCTGGAGATCCATCGCATCGAATCTCTCTTGACCCATAGTAGGGAGACGAAGCGAAGAGACGATTACTTGACAGAGATTTTCAAGCAAAAAGTCAGGATTGAATTGATGACTTATCATTACCTGTGAAAGAAGAAAAAACAAAACAAAATGGATTCCTGGGAACTTTATTACCTTTTGAAAAATAGTTCGCACACCGCTTCTTTGAATCCTGTTGTGTGCGCTAAAGATGAACTACCTCATCACAAACCTAAAGACCATCAAGCTTATGTCATCAACACCGACGACAGTCATCTTCCATGAACCCACTGGGTAGCCGTCTACTTTCCCCACGATGCCTGTGGAGTATTTTGATTCGTATTGATTACCGCCTTTGAAAGACGATATCATCGACTTTATGAGAAGAAATGCCCAGACGACACGATTCAATAATGTGAAATTACAAGGCACAGATTCCATGGTGTGTGGACAATATTGTTTGTATTTTCCTCATCAACGCAGTCTTGGATATCCCTTAAAACATTTAGTGACTTATTTTGATCGCGACTCTTCTAGAAACGACGAAAAAGTAGATCGATGTTTTTGTGACCATCATGGATATCTCTTCTCTTTAGTTAGGAAACGTAATGTATATCGATGGCCAAATGACCTCCATCAGTGGATGTCTAACTTGACTTCATAACGTTTTCAACCTTGTCACAAATGTGTTATTTGCAAACAAATGTGTTGATGTCATATTATTTGTTGATGGTTTGTTGGTTGAATAAAAATGTTATCAAAAAAATATTGTTGGTGGTTTGTTTTTAATAAAAGTTTTCACTATCTATGCTCTTTGACTTCTCTCTATCCCTCACCATGAAATAAGCTATAGTTGTTACGTGTAGGCTCGTACAAATGTAACAGAAGAAAAGAGTGAAGTCAACAAGCTTTGTATATTTTAACAAAATAATTTATATCCCTAGGAAACAATGTAAATATTGGAAAATAGGACTTACGGTTTGTGAATATAATCCAAAATTTGATCCTAAGAATGAAAACACAAGTCCTATCACTAAATAGTTCTATTAGAATCCAAGTTCGAATCTCGACGACATATAAATATGGAAGGCGATGACGTCAGATGTGGTCCATGTACGAATATCAACAATTCCTCAATTGAATCAGTTTTTGTTTCCGAATAATTCCAGAATAAATTTCCATGAATATCTTTCAGAATTTTTATAAGAATGTCAACTTGTTGAGTTTCCAGGAGAATAAATTATTAAATCCAAAAATCAGATGAAAAACAAACAATCTGGCAATAAATAAAAATAACACCTTGTTCCTTCAAGATGTTAAAACGACTATCACAGAAAAATATTAAGAATGCGTATTTAAACCCCCAAAAACATCATTTCAAGTCTCGCGAGATGGGTCATGTGGTCTCTTACTACAAGAGATCTATCACGTACGCCAGTGTAGCCCCACCTTAAGAACCAATAGTAAAGAAACGTTGTTTACACATAGTGATCACGCAATCAAAGTATGGCCCTGATACTGACCAATCATTTTAACTGCCTGTTTACGTTCTTGCCAGCCCAAGACGAACTAGGTTAACTAAAAATAATTCTAATGTAACACGTTTTACGTCTTAAATAAACAACATTTACTAAAAGAAAATATCGAATTACTGAAAAAGAATTTCGAATCCTTTCAATAATCATTACAATAAAATGTAATGAAACAAAAATAAAATAAAAAGAATTTCAAAACAAACACACAAACAATTTAATTACATATACGTAACATAGTGTTCCTACCAAAATATCGCAGGGATGTTTTCTATCGCGTCCGCGCTTGAGACATATAAACGGGGCGGTCTCCAGTCTGACCATCCATTGTTAATGCGTCAACCTGTGAAGATGTTTCAAGAC
>JAECUM010034486.1:0-22575 GCA_016617855.1 Megalonaias nervosa
ATATATATATACATGTTTCTATGTCTATATCTCTACAGTATTTGTCTCTACCTAAGTAGCGCGTATTCAGAACAAGCATAATTTTAGATATCGTGTTTAAGTTCATTTGCTCTTCTGTACATTGTGACTATTCTTTCAGCTACCACACACATGAATGCCTGCCATGAATGATCATCTATAGAATCAAAGACGTCCACTCGCATGCCCAGAAGGATACGAAGTAATGAGTCATTGTCTTGACAAAAAAGCAAGTGTGAATCTAGTATGTCTAAAGCATCTGTTATTCTTTCAAACATAGTGTTACGTTCATTATTTAGGGCTTGGCAGTATAGTAACATATGCTTGGCTCTGTCTGAAGTCAATATTTTGCAGAGTTTACAATTATATTCATTCTCTGTTGAAACTGAACACATTGTTAAAAAGGCAATGTTAGCGAAAGAACAAGTTTTATTAGAAAAACATTTACCAAGCTTCCAGACAGCAAGTGGTTGAAGATTAGTATGGACACTTGCATAGTGTAAAAGTTTAGGCCTCATTTCAAGTTTAGTTCTCCACAACGATTCTTCGTAGTAGTGAACTGCCGTTTCAATACTCCTCGTCCAGACTGGTTTCGGGACAGAATATATGGTGTTCACGTATAGGTTGAAGAAACCGCCAAGCTGGTATTTCAAAAGAACACGATATATATCTTTAACGAAGCTAACGCTCTCGCTCTCGAGTATCACTGTGCTGCATTGCGAAGAGTAATTAAGAACACAAGTTAACCAGGTTTATAAAATCTCTGTGGGTATTAAAGTTAAGTCATGATGTCACTCATTGTCAAAAATGTGTTCAGTAGTATTCTGAGTTTCTTCAGCATGAGGTCACATCTTGTATGTTAATAAGTCAAATTGCCAGCGACTATCACTGATACATGCTTTACAAATTTTACTAGAACTGCACACAGAACTTAACCAAAGTAACTAAAGCTCTTAAGAACTGATATAAAAAGTAGACTGGACAAAGCACAACATCACCATTTTCAGATCTGTTCATTCCAGTTTCTCGTTTTTGTTACATGTGTGTACATTTTGCCTGAGTACCAAACATTTGTCAAAAGCAGAACTTCTCAGATCGGCTTCTACCAAACATGGAAAAGCAAAGTCATGATCTTTAATGGACCCTTACTGTAATAGTAAACATTTGTTTTCTTTTCTCTACCTATTGTTAGATTACAACGTTTATGTGCTATTTTGTATGCTCGCACGTGTTTCCTAATTAGTTATATTCCATTTATTCCTTTCTCATTTGTGCTACTTTCATATGTATTTTTGGCATTCTTTAATGCTTTCCGAAATCATCAATGTAAATTGCTACAGTTTTCCCTTTGGCCTCTTCGCTATACATGTAAATGAACTCTCCTTATGGAGGAAATAACGGCTGAATGATTAAATAAGAACATTTTAACTAAGGGTAGCACATGCAGAAAAAAGAGCACATGAATAAATAATGATTGTTCAGACTCTAATATCAATTAAAATCTAGAACGATTATAATTTAATTTCTATAATTTTTCTTTGGGGGTTATTTTGCAAAAGTTTATCTACTACAAGATTTCTTTGCAAAAAAAAGGGGGTATTTCTTAGAGATTATGACTTTCAGTTTCGTTTTGTGAAGATACACCGACTAGACTTACGATGTAAACTTGAGCAAGATTTATTGTTTATGTGTACTTACAAATGAAAAGATACGATCATAATAAACGAGTCCTTTAACATCATGTATATACATTTACAATACAAAAGCCGCAGGATATATGTTTGATTTAAATCTTAAAAAATACAGATTTGTCATTGCACAAATGGGGAATCTTCTTAAGAAAAGAAAAACACTTAGGATGACTAATATGCATGGATATATAACGCCGAAGAGCACTGTAATTTTACTATGCACAAAATTCTACTCTCGGTAAGAATTTCTTTCTTCATCTGTCAGTAGTAGATTTATTGCTTTATTCGACTTTTCAAAAAAAAATAAAATAAAGCTGAGTGTGTTTTTAATGTCTTACCTGCAAATGGCAATTGATGAAACAATAATTCCGTTTATGCACGTATGAAATAAAACCAAGTTCCTTCCAACTAACAGCTGTTACATCTGTTTATGCATGCATTAAATAAGTCGAAATTCTTTTGAACGAACAGGTGCTACAATTTACCAGTTGATACACAGGATGTTTCACTGTCGCATTTTTTAAACGAACTTTGAAATGCTGCATATATTGATTTTCTTTTTGTATTTAGGTATGTATTGCTTTTATATAATCGCACATGAATCACTTGAATGCATTTATTTATTCGATATTATATACATATAAAGTTGGGATATGAAAATTAGATACACATATAATATGTAGGGACATAAAAATTATATACACATATAATATATAGGGACATGAAATGATATACACGTATATTACGCAGGGACATGAAAATTATATAAACATATAATACGCAGGGACACCTACGCAGGGACATGAAAATTATATACACATATAATACGCAGGGACATGAAAATTATGTACACATATAATATGTAGGGACATGAAGAATATGTACACATATAATACGCAGGGACATGAAGATTATGTACACATATAATACGCAGGGACATGAAAATTATGTACACATATAATATGTAGGGACATGAAGATTATATACACATATAATACGCAGGGACATGAAAATTATGTACACATATAATACGCAGGGACATGAAAATTATGTACACATATAATATGTAGGGTCATGAAGATTATATACACATATAATATGTAGGGACATGAAGATTATGTACACATATAATACGCAGGGACATGAAAATTATGTACACATATAATATGTAGGGACATGAAGATTATATACACATATAATACGCAGGGACATGAAAATTATGTACACATATAATACGCAGGGACATGAAAATTATGTACACATATAATACGCAGGGACAGGGAGATGAAAATAATATACACATACAATACGTAGGGACATGAAAATTATATCCAGTGTTTGAATGTTGGTACTATTTCGACTCATAAGTTGATGCAGGTTTGAACAACCATATATGTGTCTCATTACCGTTGTTGCCATTTGAACAACCAAATATGTGTATCATTACTGTTTTTGCCATTTTTACAGCCATACATGTTTACCATTACTGTTGTTACCATTTAAAGAGCCATATATGTGTACCACCATTGTTGTTGCCATTTGAACAACCATATATATGTACCATGACTGTTGTTGCCATTTGAACAACTTATGTGTGTACCATTGATATTGTTGCCATTTTGAACAAGCATATATGTGTACCATTACTGTTGCTGCCATCTGAACAACCGTATACGTGTACCATTACTGTTGTTTGCTTTAATGTATAACACAGAGAAAGAAAACTTACATCAAAGGATTATTTCCTGATATAACTTCCAGTTGTACTTTAATAAGTATTTTCTGTTTCAAGAAACACATAAAAAGATATACGAAACGTCTGTTTGTTAATAAATACCTCCTAAATTGCAGAAAATTAGAAAATGGCTACCGATTACATGTCTGGTTTTTTCACTGCAGAGCCGAGTAAGGCAGGCGTATATTATTGATGTTTTGGACAGATCGTATACAGCCAGAACAATATCTGTAAAAAATCCATTATATAGTTAAAAACTCTTGACTCCATCAAACTGCACCGAGTACACACATTTTGCAGTCATATCAGACTTTTTCAACTAATGAATTAATTTTTCAGTACTGGCAATTAACATAAAAGAATTGTCATTAGCCATCGTTCCATTGTGAATTGTTTGACACGAATTTTATGTGCAACGTTACTCTTTAAATCAATAGTTTTAATTCCAGTAATCTCCTTAGAATCGATATTTCTGGAGATTAGACTAAGCAAATATAATGGCTTCTATCTCAGAACTCACAAAGATTAGAGAAAGAAACAATGATAAAAATGGTATCAATGTAATATAGATCATTTGTGTAATACGAGCGCGTGTCAAACTCGTTTCTGAAATACGACTAACAAAACTGTCGATCTGGTCGTAAGGGAAATTGACATTACGCCTCCATTTTGAAACGATGTCACTCTTGGGACAAGGGGAATTTAATATTATAAACGTTGTCAGGTTTAGCATTGGATGTCACTCTGGGGACAATGGGAATTTAACACTGAAGGGCAATAAGGGTACAAGGACCCAAGCCTACTGGCCAACACATAGTCTTGCTGACCATCACTACATCTACTGACACATACTTGGAGATATTCTTGGAGATTTCAACTTTCATTTTGACTGTCCTGGAAACCCATACACATCAAAACACCTAGGTTTCATTCACGTTTTAAACCTCAAACAGTCAGTTAGCCGACCCACCCATAAACATGGTCACATTTTAGACTGGATTCTTTATAGACCTGATGATAATATTCTAAAGTCCTCCCTGGTGTCCCACGAATTTGCAACAGATCACCTCTGCATTATATGCCATCTTGACGTATCAGTCCCTAACCCTCTACCTTTATTTGCTACTAAGAGAAACCTCCTTATGATAAACAGAACCAAACTAATGCATGACATCCAAGCAAACCTAACAACTAGCTTACCTCCTACAGCAGAACAACTCAATAACCGCCTGCGTTCATTGCCTGACAAACATGCCCCAGGAATCAAGTGCAGAATATCAATTCAAAAGTGTTCTCCGTAGTATAGCAGTATTAGGGACAAGCTTCGCACAGCTAAAAGAGACCGCCGTAAAGCTGAGAGGCTTTGGCTTTCCACCAGACTCACTATTCATAAGCAAATCTATGAAGCCGTTAAGAAGAATGTCAGAAACATAGTCCATGCAGCGAAATCAGCCCACTACAGTACTAAGATCACGGAAAGTTCCAGCTGCAAAGAACTCATCGAGATTACTAACAAGCTAATGTCAAGGAACAAATGTACACCACTTCCAACTACCTTCTCTCTAGTCCACCTTCCGGACCTTTTTGCAAATTTCTTCCTTGACAAAGTACAAACCATCAGAGATAAACGTGACAACACAATTTCAATTGACTCGTCGTCACCATATAGTTGCGATACAGAATTTCAGTGGCAACCATTAGCAGCATTTGAACCTGTCTCTATGGATTTAGTACGTACAATCGTGATGAAGAGTGCACCAAAGTCATGTGAACTTGATCCGATTCCGACATCACTGCTGCTTGAGTGCTTAGATCCAATATTGCCTTCATTAACTGATGTTATTAATATCTCTCTCTCATCCGGGGAATTCCCATCATTTTTCAGAACTGCCATTGTAAAGCCTCTGCTTAAGAAACCAACACTCGACCATAACGATTTAAAGAACTACCGTCCAGTTTCTAATCTCCCATTCATGTCAAAAATCTTAGAAAAAGTTGTTCTATCCCAACTTGTATCTCATCTGAATTCAAACAGTCTTTTTAGAAATGCACAGTCTGCTTATCGCCCTTGCCACAGTACTGAAACTACTATTCTGAAAGTAGTTAATGACCTTCTGTCTGCTTTGGATAGCGGAAAGATTACAGTCCTCACTCTCCTTGACTTGTCTGCAGCTTTTGAAACAATAGACCATGATATATTACTTCAGCGTCTCCAGCATGTATTTGGCATTCACAATACAACCTTACTATGGTTGAAGTCCTACTTGGTGAACAGGACACAAATTGTGCCCGCAAATGGAAAACACTCCAGCCCATTTGATCTATGTTGTTGTGTTCCACAGGGGTCTGTTCTTGGAAGTGTTCTCTTCATTCTATACACTCAGCCACTCTCAAATGTCATACATCATCATCCAGTGTCTCACCAATTGTATGCTGATGACACCCAAATATACGAATCTATGCACCCAACTGAAGTTGAAGCTACAATCAGAGGTGCATTTCCGATGTTAAATCATGGGTGACATGTAACAAGCTGCAGATGAATGATGATAAAACTGAAGCCATTCTGATTTCAACACAAAGACTTCTTTCTCATCCACATCCTTTACCTCAGACAATAAATATCAGCAACACCAACATTAAATTCACACAGTCAGTACGAAACCTAGATGTTACTCTTGACAGTACTCTCTCATTGCACCAACATGTCATGAACATATGCAAGGCTGCATATCTTCAGCTGATGCCACTAAAACACTTGTGTTTTCCTTAGTACTTTCAAGACTGGACTATTGTAGCTCAATTCTGTCTGGTTCGTCTAAATATCTACTCCAGAAACTTCAAAATGTTCAAAACACAGCTTCTCGGATCATCCTTAGAGTACCACGATCAGAGCAAACCTCCCCCTGCTCTGTACCCTACACTGGCTATCCATTCGATCCAGAATTAAACACAAAATGTGTTCTCTGTGCTACGTTTCACTAACGGGATAGAGTCCAACATACCTGTCTGACCTCACCCATGTGTACACACCAGCAAGATACTTACGCTCCTCTTCTGACAATCGTATTCTCATTATTCCCACTAAGAAAATAAAATCATATGGACGACGTTCTTTTGCATACCAGGACCCAGCAACGTGGAACGAATTGCACACTGAACTTAGACACAAAGACACAGGGATCTCATTCAAGAGCGCTCTTAAAAGTCACCTATTTCAACTGCAAGAACAGACTTAAAGACCTAATAATGTTTCCTTACCTTAAATATTTACAGCATGTTTTCTGTTTTCTAATTTCGTGGTGTTTGTTTTTATTTTTGTAATCATATCATTATATGTTTTTTAAGTGTTGTCAAATGTTGTAAAGCGCTTAGAGCTTCTAAAGATTAGGCGCTATACAAAGTCCTCATTATTATTATTATTATTATTATTATTATTATTATTATTATTATTATTATACAGTCTTACTTTAGAGCACCCGAGACAACAAATAATGCTAAAAATCAGAAGATCATATGGAATATAGATAACTAAGAAAGAAAAGAAGAAATAACCATGAATATCGCACATCCAAAAATACTAGATTCTATTTACATTTTCAACCTCCAACAGTTAGATAGAAATCCATCCTAAAACATGGTAACATTTTGACTGAATTCTTCATAGACCTGATGATGATGTTCTACAGTCTTCATTGGTGTCCAAAATTTGCATCAGATCACCTCTTTGTCATTGGCCATCTCATTGTATCGGTCCCTAACCATCCATTTGTGTTTGCTATTAAGAGAAACCTCCACATGATAAGTTGAACTAATGCATGAAATCCTAGCAAACCTAACAAATTCGTTACATCCAACAACAGCACAGTTTAACAAGTGCTCGCGTTTATTGCTTGACAAACATGCCAGGCAACAAAGTGCAGAGTCTCAATTCAAACGTGTTTTCCATGGTATAGTAGTGTTAGTGACCAGCTTCGCACTGTTAAAAGAAAACGCCGTAAGGCTGAGAGGATTTAGCTACCCAGATATCTCGCTATTCATAAACAGATCTATCAAGTTGCTAAATGTTAAAAACACAAGTCATGCAGCAAACTCAGCACGCTACAATACTAAAATCACTGTTCCAGCTACAAAGAACTCTTCGAGATTACGAACAAGCTAATGTCAAGAAATAAATGTTTACCACTTTCAAAGACCTTCTCTCTGGTCGACCTGTCTTCAAATTTCTTCCAAGATAAGCTCGACAACACAATTTCAGTTGACTCGTCGTCATCATACAGTTGTCATACGGTATATACACTGCAACCTATAACAGCATTCGAATCTGACTGTGGATTTGGTTAATACAACTGTGACGAAGAGTCGTGTGAACTTGATCCGATTCTGACATCATTGCTACTTGAGTGCTTAGATTCAATATTGCCTTCATTAACTGATGTTATCGATACTTCTCTCTCGCCCGGGGAATTTACGTAATTTTTCAAAACTGCCATTGCCAAAACTCTGTTGAATAACCGACTCTTGACCCGAACGATTTAAAGAACTACTGACCTGTTGATAAATTCTCATTCATTTAAAAAATCGTAGAAAAATTTGTTCTATCAAACTTGTATCTCATCTGAATTCAATGATCTTTTTAGCAATATAAGGTCTGCATATCGCCCTCGCCATAATACTGAAACTGCCCTTCTCAGAGTAGTTAAAGACCTTGTCTCTGCTTTAGATAGTGGAAAGATTACAGTCCTCACCCTACTTGACTTGCCTGCGGCATTTGACACAACAGACGTTGATAAATTGCTTCACCGTCTCCCTCATGTATTTGGTATTCACGGCAGCCTTACTATGGTTCAAGTCCTACTTAGTCAACAGGACACAAATTATATGAAAAAATGAAAAGCATTCCAGCCCAGTTGATCTATGTTTTGGTGTTCCACAAGGCTCTGTTCTTGGCCCCATTCTCTTCATACTGTACACTCAGCCACTCTCAAGCGTCATAGATCGACATCCGCTGTCTCACTAATTGTACGCTGATGACATTCAAATAACAAATGTAGCTACCCAGCTGAAACAGGCTACCATCCAAGGCAAAGAGATATGCATTTCCGATGTGAAGTCATGGATGACATGTAACAAGCTGCAGATGAATGATGTTAAAACTGAAACCATCCTAATCGTCACACAAATTCTTTTTTTCATTCAGACCCTTAACCGCAAACAATAAGTAGCAGTAATACCTATATTAAATTTACACAGTCAGTACGAAACCTAGAATTCATTCACGACAGTACGCTCTCATTACACCAACTCGTAATGAACATATGCAAGGTTGCTAATCTGAAGCCCATACGCATCAGCTCCATTCACAATTTTCATTCGGTTGATGCCACTAAAACACTGTTATGTTCCTTAGTAATTTCAAGACTGGACCATTTGTAATTCACTTGTATCTGATTCGTCTCAGTATCAACTACAGAAACTTCAAAAAGTTTAAAACAACTGCTCTGACGATCCTTCTAGTACTGAACTTACATCCCCCCAACACTCTGTAACTTTTACTGGCTACGTGTTCGATCCAGAATCAAACAGAAAATCTGTTCCCTATGCTAAATTTCATTGACTGGCTCCAGTCCAATATACCTATCTGACTTCACTCATGTGTATACACCATCTAGAAATTTACTCTCCTCTTCCTGCACTCGCATTCTCATCTTTCAAATTCTTAACATGAAGTCATACGGACAACGTTCTTTTGCTTATCAAGGCCCAGCTACTTGGAACGCATTGCCCATAGATCTTGGATACAAAGTTACTGTTCTCATTCAAGAGTGCCCGTAAATCTCATCAATTTCGACTACAAGAAGAGACTTATAGACTTAATAATGTTTATTTACTTAATTATTATTAACATATTTTTGTTTTGTAATTTAATGGTGCTTGTTTTTGTAGTCTTGCAGTTTTATATGTTTTGATGTGTTATCTTAATTGTAATAGCGTTTAGAGGTTTCAAAGATTAGACGTTGTAGTCCACATGATGATGATGATAATGATGATGATGATGATAGTGATCATGATGCTGATTATTATTATTATTATTATTATTATTATTATTATTATTATTATTATATGAACGTGGCCAAGACTAAAAGCATTACGAAATTACTAAACTGACACGGAATGTTAGCAGAGTCTAAAATTATATGGATTATTATATTACAAAAATATGACCTAAAGTAAATGTGATGTTTAAGCTAAATTTAGGAAAATTCATGGATATTAGCAGGGGACTACAAACAAGGGACATTGTTATGCATATTAAATCCGCATTATTTGTTGGTTTTACTAAATGACCTTATGTTATGTATATCTGTATTTTGTACTTGACGTTGTCCAAAATCAAGTTCATAGTGTACCTGACCAATGACATTTATTTTTAAACAACCTAATACATGCTAATATTTCTCTACGAGTGTGGATTAAATATTTAGCTCATTATTAATGTATATATGTTTACATGAATTCTAGTTGAAAGACACACATTGAATCGAAAATTATTTGGGATACCACTGAAATTCAGTTGGAACTTCATACATTTGGACTTGTGATAGCACCTTTAGGATATTTGGAGTTTAATTTAAGTTCATTTTTAAATTTCCACTTTGTATTCTCGGGAAATACATTATTTGCTGAATTTTATCAAACATGTCGGTTTTCGCTCTTTTCTGTTAATTTGTTTAAGACCATAATGTCGTAACAACATAAATGATCAAAACTTAGAGTAACACTAAAATTACGAAAGTGACAAGGACTTTAGTGGTACCAACAAAACCCCTTGAATTTTATATAAAATATAGGAATTAGACAACAAGTAATAATGAAAACTCCTAAATAGACGAGAATTTATATGGACAATCAGGAATCAATATAATGCTTTAAAAAAGTTTAAAACTTCTTGGGAAATGCTACAAATTGAACAAACTCTAATAATATTATAAATAAAAAAAGTAATAAAATATAGAATAATCGAAGAATTTATAAAGAAAAGAGAAAGAACTTGAAGCAGAAATAAAAATTAACTAAGTTAAAAAAATATTAAAAAAGACAAAATAACAATATATTTTAGGAAAACATGTACAGAAGCAAATAAATATAATATAAAAATTTAAAAATATAAACAATGATGAAACAAGCAAATTGAAACCGTTAAACAAATTTATGTATGAGGAAAAAAAACAAATAAAAATATAACGATGTAAAACAAAATTGATAAGACATAAAATACCAAAATATATAGAAAAAAGAACAAAATAAATGGACAAATTGAAGCATTTACAGTAAGAATACAAAGATAAAAGCAAGAAGCTTTTTTAAAATAAAAATTAAGACAACAAATTCAGTTAAGGGAAACAAAAGGAAACCAAATTTAAAGCTTTTAAAATATTTTAACAATTGTTAAAACATTAAAAAAAAATATCTACAACAAAAACATACAACTGAAAAAAATTAAAATCAAAATTTCCAATAGGCAAAAAAATATCAGATTGAAAACCTTTAATAAATTGAAAATGCAAAAGAAAATGAACATTATAAAGATTGTAATGATATTAAAAAATTGTAAAAAATAAGAATTATAAAACTCGAAAAATATACGATGAAAAAAGTAGCTTATAAAATGAAAGATTTTATAAAATTAAAATAAAAATGAAGAAAATTTAAATTGCAAATGCTCAAATTGTTAAAGACCATCTGTTACTGGTCTCTAAAAGAGAGAGAGAGAGAGAGAGAGAGAGAGAGAGAGAGAGAGAGAGAGAGAGAGAGAGAGAGCGATGAGTTAAGTCTATATCATGTTGCTAAATATAATTTTGAATACCCACAGAACATCATGACTTTAGTCTGAAATTGTACGTTTTTTCTTATGCCAATATCTATTTGATTGTTATTTTTTTAAAAGTTTAAAAAAAAATTAAATTACTCCACAATATGACCCTTTATTCTGGAGGTGTATGAATTTTCTTAACAGCCATGAAGGCAGCTATATGAGAGAAAGTCTCAAAAAGATGTTGACTGTATGCTGTTTATAGATTTTAAATATTTCAGATGTGCATTATTTTATTTCATATTATTTCCTTGCTGCGGTAACGTATGGTGTCACACCTATGAACCCCCTTCCTGCACAAAAATTCAACAATTTTATAGACAGTCATGTGCGGTAAATCATGGTGTCACCCCCATGGACCTCCTTCCTGCTAAAAAATTCTAAAATTTTATAGACAGTCATTTTGGTGTCACCCGGTGCGGTCCGCACCACCACCCGCACACCCCTAGTGATGCCACTGTGCCGAATCACTCTATTCTTAGCTTTGTTACCTCATTTTATATTCAAGTTTCTATGCTGTACTACTTGCTGTTGTCACTATTATTGCTGACATTACTACTACTACTACTACTAATAATAATAATAACAATATCGACGGCAACCACAATGAGTAATTGAACCACGAACAAGCGCAGGAAAAGGAAAATAAATGGCAGCGACTGCAAGAAAGTCTCAAACAGATATTGACTGTGTTCTATTTACATGTTTAAAGATGAGATTACAAATATTAAAATAGTATATTACATAATTTCCTTGTTGGCGAATTGACATAGCCTTTACACCATATTTAAAGACTAAATATGTGGTTCTGTTCAGTTTGTTTTAAATTTATGAGGAAAGAAATAAAGCTGTGTGTAATTTATATCAAATACTGAATAACCTGATTTTCGGCTTTGTTACCACTTTAAATATATTTTAAAAATCCTATTTATGTGTACTAATTATTTATATTTTTCTGACGAAATACTCTCCTTTCTGCGTCAAAAAGAAACTGGTGATATTACTAATACATATAGTAAACAGAAGTCAGTCGAAGAGATTGGCACTCCATTGTTCAAAAAGAATTTTATTGAATTCAAGGTGAGACCATTCCCTCCTGTTAACAGCAATGGTCATTCTGTATCAACTACACATCATAAGCATACTTCAGTTAAAAATCCAATGTTGATCTATTTTCCATCTAAAAGGTTTAGTGGTAAGATTGTAAAGATTACCACTATGGAAGCCTTATTGAATATCAGTAGTCACAGTTTTCATATAAGACCATCAAGGCACCATCGGAATTTTTCTGGTTAGGAGGAGTAGCAATGACAAAACTTGCTATGAAGGCCATAATGGATGCCAGAGTAGCAGCATTTTCATAGGGCCAGCTGGTCATTATAAGAATTCTGGTAAAAACTCCAAATATTTATTTCTGTTCAGGAGAAGTAGCAATAACAAGATTTTCAATATGGGCACTGTGATGGCCATGTTGGATGCATGATTAGCACCATTTTCATTTAGCACCTTCCAGACAACATGGCAAAATCCCATGCTGATATGACCATTCAGGAGGAGCAGCTGTAACAAGATTCTTAAGAAGGCCACCACACCATATTGGACGTCAAAGTGGAACCATTTTCATATTGGACCAACGAAACATGAGAACATAGCCATCTTTATTTAGGACCAATCAGGAGAAGCTTAATAGAATATTCAAGATGGCTCCTGTGACAGCCACATTGGAAGTTTTGTTTGCATCATTTACATGTTGGAACAGCCAGACATAACAAAATTTCTGGTAAAACGTCAATGTCGTTGTGGCTTTATATTCTGCAGCACGGTTTTAAGACTGTTTTGATGGATATAGAGGATATCAGCAACACCACTTGGGACCAACTAGACCTTGGGTTGTGTGTGTATACCATTTTGTGCCAATCCAAGTAGCTGAGGAGAAGCAGTGATAACTAACTTGTACTACCATAAGAGGGGAATATCCAAAAGACAGATGACGGCCAACAGACTATCCTATAGGCACTTTGGCCTTTGACCAGTGAGCTAAGAAAATGAGGCTACCAAATAGCTTAAACAATCATACATTTGCATCGTTATATTCATACTCAAATGATGCATACAAATTATGGAGTTGAAGACGCATGAAAAACATTAACTAGACGGAGCCTCCTACGACGGGAACTAACAAAACAACTCTATGAGCTATAGAAGCACAAACAAACAAAAAGCGCCTAAACATTTAAAACGCATCTGTGAGAAGATCGGCTCAGCAAAACAATATATTTACCCAACAATGACTCACTGCCATACCTTAAATTATACAGGACGACATCCACAAGTAGTCTCACCAAACAAACCTTCAAGTATTCAATGCAAACAAGTACCCTTAATTCATATAGGCTAGCAGTGTACATGTAATGGGCAAGTAGAAAATAGGGGTGTGTGATTATTGGAAAATCATGTTACAATGATGAAATACTGAAATTTAGCATTAGAGAAACTTTAACATGAAATATTAATATGGGACCTATGGAAATTTCAGATGAGAATCAGCATGATTCTGGAATTATATTGCTTCATTCGGACACTTTTCCAAGAATATTATGTTTCGCGTACCATGTTTGAGTGGACAAGAACTATACTATATAACGTTAACATGCCAGGGTCTCTGCATCATAACAACAATAAGAACAACAACAAAAACAACAACAAGTACAAACAAATAGTTTACAGGTAGAATAAACTTTTATCAGTTCCGAATAAGCGAACATTATCTATTTTCTGGCTAACAGTTTACTGTAAAATAGTTTCATGTCCAAAGCTTGCTGCAAAACACAATTCAAGTTTAACAATATTTTGATTCCAAATGATTTATTAATTCAATGACTCATGTCAACAACACATACAAACAAATCATTTTGTCTTATTTAAAGTATTTTAAGATTTTAAAAGAAAAACATTGAAATAAATCTTCTAACTTTTGAATGGGTTTTATATATCCAAGAATTTTGAATAAATCATCGTGTGTTAATGTGTATATTGTGGACACACCTTGTAAGCAAGACTATTATGTAGCATCTAACAATAAACTATTTTCGATAATGTCATTTAAACAGTGTTATTTGGTAACAAACATTCAACTGTACATAATGAAATCATAGAAGAACTGGGTTTTTTTTGGACACTGAAACATTATTTGACATCGAAATGTGGTTTCAGCAGCAAACGTCGGAACCTGGAGCAAATATTAGAACATAATCTTGGTCACGCCCTTGTTTCTCGAATTTAAACCAATACGGTCTTCATTGACGGAATTATGTGTATGTTACACTGACTTGTTCCTATGGCTTTTGTAGGCTCTTTGTGCTTTCCAGGTTCATGCTGTAGACATCTATATTCTATGGTCACACGCTGATGATTGAATTTGGGGCATCCTTCATTTACTAGCTGAAGTAGAATGGCCATCGAAATATGCTTTTAATTCATTTGTAGGGCCCTACTTGATGATAATAGATTTTGCCTAAAATTTATGTTTGAAAGACATATTGTATTACTTGTGGAATACATCATCTTCATAGTTATATATTATATGTGGTATATCAGCTAACCATTTGATACTTATAGGTTACTGCATTTGTATGGGAAAATACGAACGATTTTTTTCTTCAGAACAATATTGCACGACCTTTGCGAGTGAAGTATTGTTCCAAGAAAATGAGTTCGTATTTTCCCATATAAATACAGTAACCTTTTTATTATATACTCATTTTGTTATAGTACCTAAAACTTAATTATAAAAATACACTGACAGAAACAAAGTAATTGAATTTATGCTGTGTTTCAAAATAAATACACAACCGTAGATTCATCAATGCGCAATGACAATATTAATGCGCACATAGCACCACACATCGACTTTTAAACTTTTCAAAGAGAACTGTCGTTTTGGTCTACTTATAATTGAAATTTAGACTCATAATGTGAACGAATGTGCATTGCAACAACTTTTCTAATTGGTCTAGAATGAATGGAATTTGATTCTTTTTGTCGATTCTACTAAATTCTGTTGATTATGAACTGGATTTAGCTGTGTCAATTCCACACGAAGTACATGTGATCTGAGCAGGGACGTGTCTTGACTCGGCCGCATGTGTATTTCTGTTCTGTCATTGTATGTTTGGAATTATATTGTAGGAAAAATATGAACTCGATCAATTGTAATTATCAAAAAGACACTATGGAATATCGCGTTCATTTAATTTTGATTGCAGTAAGGAGAATGTTATTGTAGTTGGAAATGTAGTCGAAATTACAGTACGATTGCGCGGTGTGTAATCAAGTTTTAGGACCCAAGAAAGTACAGTTTGAGGAAATTCAAGATGCAAAAATGTAAGTATATTTTTGCCATTCTTATTACCAGGTAAAGAAGACATGTTTATACCTTGTCATTTGCATGCTATTTGTAGGGACCTCAGCTATGTTATGACCTGCATGGCCGTCTAGTCTGATGGTATCAAAAAGATAACTTGGAATATTGCAAAGCAGCTGCTCTGTGACAGTCCATTCAGCCAGCGAAAATAAGAATTCTTCGTCGTCATGGCTTATTGGCTCTGAGGCCCTTACTCTTCTACCTTCAGTTGCATTTTTTCACGAATTTACTAAGTACCACGTTCATTCGTGTGCTTGTTTGAAAGTTTCTTTTCTGACTCAGTGAACTCGTCCACATCGTTAACTTTATCATCTATACTTACAAATAGACGAAACAACTTGTTTAGTTCATTCACAAACAAATCTAATCAACCAAAACCTAAAGCGTCTACTACATAAGTGTACATGATTTGTTTACAAAGTAGTTCCTTATACACTATACAATTTTCACGCACATGTATCGTGCACGTGCGTGGAATATCAAGATGTTCAGTATCGTAAATACTGCACGATTCTGAAAATGAAAAGTTAACGGAGACAAAACTGAGCATATAATAATGAGCATCATGTGCCGAATGTAGTGGATCAACGCAGCAGGCTAATGTGCTCCAAAAATTGTCATTTAAATGAACTTATCTGTAGCCATTTACATTCTATAAAACTGATAACTTTTATTCATTTAAGGATACAAATTGATGCTGAGCATGGGAGGAAGGGATCGGCTTTTTCAAAGCCCAAATTCATTGACTTTATGGGAATTCACTTCTTAATCAGAGGTGTTGTAAGTCAATAACTTAGATTTCACTTAGAACTGAACTATACTTCACTTATAAGTAAACTGTTAATGCACAATTTACAGTTGCCAGACTTCAGTGATGGCTTGCGCTTGGTGTATGAATTAACCCTACTGACTTTAGGGTAAAAAGACTCAAGTCAAGATTAATCCAACAAAGATAAACGGTTTCTGTATAATGACATCAGTTGCACATATTACCACCACGAAACTTTGTGCATGGCTTGCACTTGGGGTAAAGAAACAATCTACTGGTTTGTGGGTTAATAAGTTAAACTTCAAGTCCAATGCCCCTAACACATTTTAGGCTAGTTACTACTGCAGTTGATACAACATTATTGTTTGTGCACATTTACATTCCTACGTATTTATTTCTATAGTTTGTGTAGGTATATGTCGGGTAAATATGGACAAATTCATTCCCCATAGGCAGATTGGTATTTATACCGTGTATTATTTCAATACAAAAGGTTTAAAGCAGAGGCAGATTGCAAGGACCGAGAGTTTAGTCAAAGATGTCTTTGTTCCTCTATTCTGTACCAAATTTCCCCGATAAAACCGTTGAATTTATTATGTGCTGATTTTATCATCACATATTCAAGGTGATGTCTATTCGTTCATGGTTAAGGCTGGTAAAGGTAATCGATTTCGAGCCAGTTAAAGCTGCAACTAACCGTGCAAAATCAGATAACAGATAGTAACTATGCATCTGTTAACAAATGAAATTAAACGAGATGTCTCTGCACTTCAGTTACAAAATCAATCACGCACATATGAAATAATTAGGATTTTTTTTACCGGACAGAATTAACATAGATTAACATTTGTGCCTGGTTCGAGATCATTTAGAAATGGAAACTTTGACTGATCTAAAGAGTGTTGCAGGAAACATTGCATCTTTTGAGGCACATCTATGTAGAAAGCCAAACATTCTAAACGGAACTCTAACAGACTGGTATCTAAGACTAGCAGACCTACCGTAAAGCACTATCAAAGAAATATATTTAATCATCGCTATTTGCAAATCTTTCGGTGAAGTTCATGCATATGTACAAGGCACAAATGCAGATTGTAAGAAAGATGACAAATCATGCATCAGCTAAGCCTGCGAGTGTTTTGAAGCATCGATATCAGATCATGCTACTAGAATATGCATCCCTGCTACAAATGCACAATAAAAATGCAAAAACACGAATATGAATATCATTCCTTTTTTCTTATCTTCCAAGTTCTGCCATTTCCATTTTTCATGTCTCGATATCCCTACTGTAAATATAAATGTTTAATGAGCGCTTTAGATCCCTGAGTATCTTCATCCATAACCCCTGACTCACACAGCATTGCCTTTACTCACAAGTAACAATGCCCCATTTTTACCCACCACCTTCATTGTGCACCCTTTCAATGATCTATTTTCCAGGCACATCATCCTAACTACACAATTTTTTGTCTTTATACTTTCCTTGCAATTAACATCCCGGACAGTTCCAATCATAGACAGAAAAGTGAAAAAGTAATACCCACTTTAGCATGTATGCATAAATATCTTGGACATTGTTCAGAAAAATATTACAGTGATGCCACGCATTTAAATTCAAACTAATGTCTCTTGGACTGGAAGAATTATAGATACACACAAGAGCAATGTGCAAGTGGAGTGTCTTACAAAACGCTTTGTACTGCTAGGCAATATGCATTGGACAATTGAGTTGTCACTGTCATTGGGAGAGGGTTACACTTCAAAAGGGAAGGTAAGGACATTGTGATGTGAAAAAAATCAGTATCTCAAAGAGTGACTATTTTAGGTTAACTGAGTACAGTTTGGGGGAACAAAGACATTTTGGACTTTCCCTCTTATTCGATCTGTTCCTGTTTGAAAGCTCTTGTAACACCTAGATGAGGCACTGTATAAAACCAATCTGCAGCATTTCTTATAACACTCTTGTAACACCTAGATGAGGTACTGTATAAAACCAATCTGCAGCATTTCCTATAACACTCTTGTAACACCTAGATGAGGCACTGTATAAAACCAATCTGCAGCATTTCCTATAACACTCTTGTAACACCTAGAAGAGGCACTGTATAAAACCAATCTGCAGCATTTCCTATAACACTCTTGTAACACCTAGATGAGGCACTGTATAAACCAATCTGCAGCATTTCCTATAACAGGGCTCGGCAACCTACGGCACTAGTCCCACAAGGTGGCACGTCAATAGGTTTTGTGTGGCATGCGTAGGGCAACATAAAATCTCGATTTTAACAGTGTTACTCTCTTACTGGTGTCACGCGCTCGTACATTTTGTAATTCATCCGGAAAAAGTGGCACGCTATGTAATAAAGGTTGCCGACACCTGTCCTATAATGTGCATATACACATATATGGATGCTGACTGATCTGGTCACCCACTGTTAACATATGTCAACATTTAATCTAATTTAAGATCCGGAACTATGTCAAATTGTTAACATTTAAAACCTGTGCTTGAATAACAAACCATAATTATTTGTGCTTGGCATGCTTTATTTATTTCCAAAGGCACAGGAACAGCTCTCTTTGTAAATCTGAATTTTGAACTGGTGCGCCGTTACCTTCATTCTCTCTTTTTATACATTTGTTGCAGCTTATACTTACTCGGTTAAGATCACCCTAACTATTTGTATTTGCATGATATTACTCTTTCTGATGTGTGGCTGTGTTTGTATATCTATTTTGCTACTATAGCGGATGATATTTTCTTTACATTTGTATCCATACGAATCGAATTTTGTTTGTACCTTTTGAATATATACGTAGGTCTGCTGGATATGGTAATATATTCTGATGTTGTCCATCCATCTATCGCACTCAATGAATAGAGTCCTCCACCATCAATATGTACGATACTTCGAGGAGGGTTGCATTTCAGGCACAAATGAAACCTGTCAATCTCAGGTTCAAAATACAAATGTATAGGTAACTCTAGTAAAGACGAAACATTATTTTTGCACAATAACAGTAGTTGTATATCTTACTTCAACCAAACTTTGAACATCGCTTGCGCTTGGGGCAATGCAAACGGCTATTGAATTTGCTGTCGAAAAGGTGAAAGGACAAGGCAAGTCACTTTAACATATTTCAGGATATTTACTGCTACACCTGAAGTGACACGATATCAGCAATGCCCAGTAAGCTATTGTGTGGAAACCACATTGGTAACAGGCAGCTGGAGAGAATATGATGCCATGTCCAGCAGACCGAACGACAAATACAAACATATAAATAGGCAAAATAATAAAATAAAAAGCCTGAATGCAAACGTGAAGACAACATGAGCTATAGCGGACAGACAGACAGACAGACAGACAGACACACACACACACACACACACACACACACATATATATATATATATATATATATATATATATATATATATATATATATATATATATATAAAAGGAAGAAACAGCAAGCATGAAATACAAATACAAACAGACATTAACAATTACTTGTTGGTTTTGGCTCTTTTCTGTTACTTAGTTTAAGAGACCATAAATTCCTAACATACCTTATAATGAATTATTGAAATATCACCTATTACCTCGACCTTGACCGATTTTTGTCCCTACACTTTCTTAAACATTAACACCCGAGGCTGTCCTAATCATTGTCAGCAACGTGATGATGGATTGATCACTATCGGGTGTATGCAACAATATTGTATCCATCTGTCCCAAAATGCTATGCATTTCAGTACAAACTAGTGTCTCTTGGACTGCAGGTCCAGGCATGATAGAATAATGTGCAAGTGGAGTACCTTATAACAGGCCTAGCACTTCTGACAGAGTATCAGTTTAAAAGTGTTCTCCGTGCTGTAGCAGTGTTAGAGGCTTTGGCTTTCCACCAGACTCAAATCTATGAAGCCACTAAGAAGAATGTCACAAACATAGTTCATGCAGCGAAATCAGCCCACTACAGTACTAAGATCACGGAAAGTTCCAGCTGCAAAGAGCTATTCGAGATTACTAACAGACTAATGTCAAGGAACAAATGTACACCACTTCCAACTACCTTCTATCTAGTCCACCTTCCGGACCTGTTTGCACATTTCTTCCGTGACAAAGTACAAACCATCAGAGATAAACGTGACAACACAATTTCAATTGACTCGTCGTCACCATATAGTTGCGATACAGAATTTCAGTGGCAACCATTAGCAGCATTTGAACCTGTCTCTATGGATTTAGTACGTACAATCGTGATGAAGAGTGCACCAAAGTCATGTGAACTTGATCCGATTCCAACATCACTGCTGCTTGAGTGCTTAGATCCAATATTGCCTTCATTAACTGATGTTATTAATACCTCTCTCTCATCCGGGGAATTCCGATCATTTTTCAGAACTGCCATTGTAAAGCCTCTGCTGAAGAAACCAACACTCGACCATAACGATTTAAAGAACTACCGTCCAGTTTCTAATCTCCCATTCATGTCAAAAATCTTAGAAAAAGTTGTTCGATCCCAACTTGCATCTCATCTGAATTCAAACAGTCTTTTTTGCAATGTACAGTCTGCTTATCGCCTTTGCCACAGTACTGAAACTACTATTCTGAAAGTAGTTAATGACCTTCTGTCTGCTTTGGATAGCGGAAAGATTACAGTCCTCACTCTCCTTGACTTGTCTGCAGCGTTTGACACAATAGACCATGATATATTACTTCAGCGTCTCCAGCATGTATTTGGCATTCACGATACAACCTTACTATGGTTCAAGTCCTACTTGGTGAACAGGACACAAATTGTGTCCGCAAATGGAAAACACTCCAGCCCAGTTGGTCTATGTTGTGGTGTTCCACAGGGGTCTGTTCTTGGAAGTGTTCTCTTCATTCTATACACTCAGCCACTCTCAAGTGTCATACATCATCATCCAGTGTCTCACCAATTGTATACTGATGACACCCAAATATACAAATCTAGCCACCCAACTGAAGTTGAAGCTACAATCCAAGGTGTAGAGAGGTGCATTTCCGATGTTAAATCATGGATGACATGTAACAAGCTGCAGATGAATGATGATAAAACTGAAGCCATTCTGATTACAACACAAAGACTTTCTCATTCACATCCTTTACCTCAGACAATAAATATCAGCAACACCAACATTAAATTCACACAGTCAGTACGAAACCTAGATGTTACTCTTGACAGTACTCTCTCATTACACCAACATGTCATGAACATATGCAAGGCTGCATATCTTGAGCTGAGACGCATCAGCTCCATTCGCAAGTATCTTTCAGTTGATACCACTAAAACACTTGTGTTCTGCTTAGTGCTTTCAAGACTGGACTATTGTAACTCAATTATGTCTCGTTCGTCTAAATATCTACTCCAGAAACTTCAAAAAGTTCATAACACAGCTTCTCGGATCATCCGTAGAGTACCACGATCAGAGCACGCCTTCCCCCTGCTCTGTACCCTACCCTGGCTATCCATTCGATCCAGAATTAAACACAAAATGTCTGTGCTACGTTTCACTAACGGGCTCCAGTCCAACATACCTATCTGACCTCACCCATGTGTACACACCAGCAAGATTCTTACGCTCCTCTTCTGACAATCGTATTCTCATTATTCCCACTATGAAAATGAAATCATATGGACGACGTTCTTTTACATACCAGGGCCCAGCAACGTGGAACGAATTGCCCACTGAACTTAGACACAAAGACAAAGTGATCTCATTCAAGAGTGCTCTTAAAAGTCACCTATTTCAACTGCAAGAACAGACTTAAAGACCTAATAATGTTTCATAACCTTGAATATTTACAGTATGTTTTCTGTTTTCTAATTTCGTGGTGTTTGTTTTTATTTTTGTAATCATATTATTATATATGTTTTTAAGTGTTGTCAAATGTTGTAAAGCGCTTAGAGCTTCTAAAGATTAGGCGCTATACAAAGTCCTCATTATCATTATTATTATTACCTTTGTAACAGTAAGATAAATTTATCCTGTTGAAGGGAAGCCTATATATATATATATATATATATATATAT
>JAECUM010034487.1:0-25649 GCA_016617855.1 Megalonaias nervosa
ATGCATGATTCATGCTTGTAGATTGTATATCCAGACTGCAATGTTACATTATTCCCCACAGTTCACTGCACTGAAATGGATTTGTTTAGAGGAATTTCCAGATACCTGTTCTGGCAACTAGTAAGAATTATAGACTGCTAGAATTGACAGTTTGAAACATTGCATTTATTATGTTTTTATTTATACTTTGCAGACAGCAGCTTTGCTGCCAAAATCTTGAATGAGGTGATGTCATCAAAGGGCCCTGGAACTTGTCAGAAATCTTCAGCTACTAGTCTCAAATTTTCAGCTAGAAATCACATGTCATCTGATGCTGATGTTGAGCTATCAAACAATGGTATGTCAAAATACAGATGTCAAGATAAGTTTGGGAATAAAGTAAAATTTCAGCTTAATGGGTTCACTTATTATATAGTCAAAAAAATCATAGCAATCACGTTAGTTTCTGTGACATTAATTTATGTAGTACTTTTGTACAAAATAAAAGGAAGTGTGTAGCTTAAACCTGAAATAATTTATTTGTTGAGTTCTCTCAACAATGTTTTCTTTTGTAGGCTTAATGAGCCTGCCAATAGAAATACTTGTTAGGATTCTGCAATACATTGGAGTCCACGATTTACTTACAACTGTTATATTCATCAACAATCGTCTACGACAGATACTTGAATGCTATCATTTGGTACAAGAAGTGATATTTGAAGATATAGTAAACATAAACATGGATATACTGGAATTTATTTTAAGTCTTCGTATATGCTCTTTTCTTCGTGTCTTGAATTGATCAAGCCAAATAATATGCACGGACATAGAGGAATTTAATAACCATTTACAAAATTTGAAAAGTGCTCTTAGTTTGGAAGAATTGTATTTGGAAAGTTGCCCAGTACATGATGTTTCTTTTGTGTCTGGATTAAAAGCATTGAGAGTACTTGACTTGAGCTCCTCTTTAATTGTAGACAGCAGTTTGAATTTTCTAAAAGCCAGCAAAAACCTTGAATACCTCTATTTATCATTCAACTGTCTTTCAGCAACAGCAGTTCAAGAGGCGGCAGCAAGCCTTCCAAAGTTGCAACATTTGGATGTAACTGGAATCAAACTCAGTACCCATATTTATGAAGCAATTCTTAATTTCTCTCTTAGAAGCTTTCAGTGCACTCTGGGTGACAGTCATAATGTTCAATATGCTCTTCATATAGCAGAACAGTCAGGGGTAACGGTAAAAATTATTTAGGCTTTTTTTTTTCTTCAGAGAAAACACCCAAGGACTGGACATCTGGAGAGACAGATTTGCTTTTTGCATTACGCTTAGAGAAGGATGAGCTCTTCAAAAAGAGCAAAATACATGCTCAAATATGGAATTCAGTATCAGCAGAAATGGAAAAACAAGGATATACTGTGAGTGGTGGCCAGTGCTCAAACAAATGGAAATCTCTGAAAAGAAGTTACATGGAAACAGTGGATCACAATTCGAAAACAGGTGAATATCCAAAAACCTGTAAATATTTCGGAGAAATGAATAAGTTCTTTGGCAACAAACCAAGTACCCAACCAACATTTACTTTGCATTCATCAGCTCAGTCGTCATCTTCTGATGCATCATCTACAGATCTGTCAGTCTGTAAAGACAAGGATGAAGAAGATACCAACTTGGAAAGTGACAGTTCAGGTTCTGAGTCTGTAGCTCCTCCTGTCCCTAAAAGAAGAAAGTTGCTGGCTGGCAAAAGCGGAAGGGAAACTCTATTCTGGAATTTTTGAAAGGACATAGTGAGAGGCAGATAAATGAAATGAGAAGGTATGAGTAGTTTCTACAATAACAACAAGACCAGAGACGAGCAAGATATGACCGGCTTTTAGATATTTTACAGAACAAAAAACCATAAGTAGAATGACATCATGAGAGTGAATATTAGACAGTGATGATATTGATGAGGATTGTCACAGACAGTATTAGTGATTACAAATAAAGTGATCTTATTACTAGTTGGTAAATTGAAATATATTGTTTGAGATTATACTTTCTTCAGCTTCATGACAGTACATTGCATATGGACTCCAATTCGTCTGTGTTATGTTAAAATCATATAATGCACCATTATTTTACAAGAAATTGTTCTTTATCCAAAGTGAAGTTGGCAGTAGCAGCAGAGAGGGTGAACCCTACAACTTTTTGCTCGAGTCCGTGAGCAAAAATAAAGGTTCCTACAGAGGCTGAAAAAACAAGGTCAATAACGTTTAACTGAAGCCTCTAACCGAACATATTTTCATACGGTTGAGAACAGACAATAAATCGTCTGGGTTAGCTCATTTTTGTTATTACATCGTTGACGTATTTTCTTTCAAATTTTTATACGACTCGTTTACTCGCCGGGTCACTCAATTTTTGTCGTTCACCCTCTCTGCTGCTATAATTAACCAAAGATTTTATCCAGACCTATACGATATCTAGATCTTGGGTCATGTAAATTTATTGTAATAAATCCGAACGGAACAGATTGTGCTTTTGAAAAGAAGTTTTTAAACTTAATCATGTTCATATCCCCTGAACACCAAGTATAATAAATATTTTGTAAGGTATAATTATCTACTCCATTAAACACAACTAAAATATTACAGTTATCTCTGATCACTTTTGGTATTTGTGTATATCGCTGAGTAACATAAATCACGTCAGTATTTTTATGTCTACCTCGAGAAAATATTCTAGCTGGATTTGATTGTTTATCTAACATAATATCGTCATATACTACGAGGTTATTAATAAATCCATCTAGGTTATCTACAGATGGGGCTTCATCAATATCGGTAATAAAGTCAACAACATCATTGCCGTCTTCATTCAGCAATTTTGCATTTTCATTAAAATCTTTAAGTACTTCATAACACCGTGGATCATCTACAGATGGTGCTACCAAATATAATTTATACCACTTGAGCCATCGCATTATCAGATTAAGTAATAATTGTGTCTTACCAGATCCAGATGGGCCTATTATAATCATTCTGATAGAATTCGGTAGTGCTGGATGGTGCTTTACTGGTTCTTGTTTTCATGTCGCTGAGAAGCCAATTATATCCATATAATAAATAATATGAATTTATATTGTGTTCGATGCAGAGCACCTACCCATACCACTGGATTAACAACAATAACAACAAAAAATAAAAGACGTGCAATTACACGTAAATGTGTAGAATGTGGCACAAAAAAATATAAATTTATTTCATCGACGAAGAACGGTGGAGATATCGCCGCTTCATTAGGAAAATTACCAGGAACTCCATGGGCTAAATACCCCGGTGAGAAACATCTTCCTGGATATAATCATTGTGGTCCTGGAACTCGACTTGATATCCGACTTGATGATCAAGATCAACCAAGACCAGGAGAGCATCCAATAAACAAGATTGATCAAGCGCGTCATGTTCATGGTGTTGCGTATAAAAGTAAAGATTTACAACAACGGCATCTCGCAGATGTGAAATTGATTCATGTATTAAATTCTATACCTAATAAATCTGTCAGAGAAAAACTCGCTAGTTTTCTAATAAAATCTGCTATGAAAGGTAAAATAATGTTAGGGGCTGGTAATTAATTATATAACTATTATAATGGAATCCATTTATTATAGCCCAAGAGGATATTGGAGAGGCAGATCAGCGATTACTAAACTTGCTGAAGCAGCAAAAGTCTCACGTTCTGTTGCTGCAGCGTGATTAGCACGACAGGCAATATGGCAAATTTATCTACCACCACCTAAAACAATTCAGTACGCACATTTTGATGTCAGCACCCCTAATGAAGTTCATCAAGCAGATATTTTATTTTTACCACATGACACCATTAAAATTGGTAGACGTCAATCATGCACATACAAATACGCATTGACTGTCGTTGACGTTGCAAGTAGATATAAAAAAGCGGAACCATTATCAACAAAGACAGCATCTGAAGTTGCATCTGCGTTTGAGCGAATTTATCAGCGTGGTGGTCTACGATGGCCACAATTATTACAAGTTGATCCTGGCAAAAATTTCTTGGTGCGGTATTATCGTTGATGAATAAACATAACGTTAAAATCAGACGAGGACACACTGAAATTCATCGTGATCAGGCAATCGTTGAACGATTTAATCGAACACTTGCTGAGCGGTTATTTGGATATTAATATGCAAGGGAAATATCTACTGACTTTAAATCCGAGGAAAGATCTCGAGAATGGGTTGCAAGGTTACCAAGTGTGATAGCTGCGTTAAATAATGAAATTACTCGTGCAACTTCCATGAAACCTTCTAATGCAATTACAAAAAAAATATATACCAATACAACGACGTGAATCTTCCTCTCAACCAGTATTGGGTAATGTAACTGTAAGATATTTATATGAACCTGGTGAACTTGAAGGTGGTAAAAAAAGAGCAACTGATCCTATCTGGAGTGTGACTACACATATAATTTCTAGCGTGGTAAGATCCACTGGTAGACCTGCAATCTACAGACAAGATTCAACTGCTCCTCAACGTGGATTTGTACGTGAACAATTACAAGTAATTCCTAAAGACACACAATTACCACCACCTTCACTTATGTAAGCTAGCACCAGGGCGTCCAGCGCCCCGACGTCGATTATATTCAAGACAGGTCAGCATCACATTATCACGTGTATGACCAAGATCACTATTAACTCTGTCTACGGTAAATTGTCTTGGATTATTATTCGAATATTGCCATAACATTATTGTGCTACAGCTTGCACAATTATTATTCTGTCGTTGTTTTAGTGTTATAATAAATTCAGTATCAATATCAAAGTCACGCTTATTTTTTATTTTTTTTTGTCACATTGCTTATAACCAGATAGTTTTTTTCTTATTACGTCATTACTAACAGTTTGATCATTATTTTCTGTAAAATTCATAATAACCCTATGTAGTTGATATATTCTTCTGACTCGAGATACTGCAAGATAGACTAAATTTGACCATTCGATCCGATCATCGACAATCCAGATATTTGTATCAGAAATAGTTAATCCTTGTGACGAGTGAATCGTTATAGCGTATCCTAACGTCCATGGAGATTTATCCATACTCAGCGCATTCTCAACAACATCAACAGCAACCAAAACAATATCATTCAAGACAAGATTTTGTATCCCACCACCAGGAATTTCAACTTCAATATTCTGTCGTCGAGTATCTGCTGGGCGATAACATAATGGTACAGGTAGATCTGAAAATTTTTCTTTATGTAACAGAAATAATTTCTCCTGCAGTTCATCAAGAATTATCTTTCTACTTGCGACTATCAAATGAGCAGGTCTCCATAAATTCAAAAAATCATTCATTGTAGTTTCTGGAATTACTTTACGCATTATCTCACGTTGTATTTTATCTGGCTGTAGTCTGATTAACCTTTTAAATTCCTTCAGCGGTTCATCAATAGCTCTATCGTCATCATTTATTTCTTCATAATAATCTACATTATTCTTCAGCCATTCATGTGGTGACTGTCCAATAAAAGGTGGTGGTTGACCATGATCACCACACATTATTACAGCAGTATTCTTTGTCAATAACCAATCAAGAAATGTTTTTAATATTTCTAACGGTACCGTGTCTATCTCGTCCCATATAATATACTTAGGTATATATTTCTCACCCATTCTCTCAGGAGTCCATGTGTCTCCGCACCATCTGAAGAAACTATGGTATGTACATGATTTTACTCCTCGTTCTTTTATTTTTCTGGCGAGTTTATGTGTCGGTGTCAAAACAATTATATCTGAATGGTTGTTCAGGAATAATTTAATCGCACGTGTTGTCTTACCTGAACCACCGCATCCGTTAAAATAAACAGTCTTATGTCTAGCCACAGGATCATATACAGATGGTGCTGATGACTTTAATGCTTGATTATTATTTTTGTAATATATTTCCTTAATTTCAACGTCGACAGATTCAGAATAACTAAATATATTTTCTTGTTTTATTCTCCATGATCCCCATTCACCATTACCAAGTAGCGGTTTTAACAAATCTGTATATTTTTTATTTATGTAGAACGAATCCGTGGCAACTCTGACAGCGTAACGAGGAAATCTATTTATCATAGACAGCAGATTTATCGAAACGTAGGCTAACATCGAAGATCTTAAATAAGTAAACTGCGGTGAGTCACCATCAATATAGCTCACAATTGTACCTAGTTTGGTTCAGTCTGATAAATAAGCATTACTTCGACTTATAAATGTGGGGGTTTTTTTCCGTTGTATCAGTGATTATAAAATCGAGTTCAGCATCGTCCATAATTAATCTTGTACAGTGTCGTTTATGATCATATGATCCTCCTTGTGTAAATTTACCGATTATCTTTCTACCAAGATCTTTTGCAAGTTTCTCATCGTGATCGTCTCTGCATTTACGTATATTATTAGTAATTTTAATAATGTCATCTTCATTAAGATCAGGAAATTCTTTCCTAGCATCATCAATATTAAATCTATCCGGTTTTGGTAACCAAACTTGCTTCTGTGACCAATACGATATAATTGCTTCACTCACCTGTAAAGATATTAAAATTTTAACATCAGGCATATATCGTAATAGTACTATTGGAACCCAACATTTTTCTGAAAAATGTCTTCCAAACCAAGCATAAGTAATCGGATGGAGATTTTCTGTAAACTCAAATGATTCTATACATGCGAATCCGGTTAAGTCAAAATCTGGTAAAGGTCCGTTTATCGCAACTCTGGTCATCTCGTGTGATGGATGTCCGAATCTCTTAAAGTATCTAGAACATTCTCCGTATCCAAGAAAACTTCCAGGATAACATGCCACCACGTCAACGGAGACAACGTCGTTATACTTGTATTTAGTATTCCATAATCCACCGTGTCCATATTCTACACAACTTTTCTGGACATCTTCAAGAAATTCCAATCGTGTCGGTTTCCATAAATTTTTCTCTTGAGCAAAGTGAGCAGCGACTGATGGAACGGTAAAACAATTATTCAGTAATTGTCTAACTTTGACATCGTCAGAAGTATATTTCAGCGCAAGATGTTCTATTTCTACATTAAGAGATTCTCTACGATAAATATCTCCACCAGGCCGTACAAACTGATCGTAATAATCATATTCTGAACTTTGAAATAACCAAACAGATACAGGGTCACTTTTACTGATAGTTTCTGATAAAATCAAATATATTACCCTCATAAAATTTAACCGTTCTGTCTCGTGGAAATATTGTTACTGCCATAGTCCATGCATGTGCATTATGATCAATGATTGTTATAGGGTTTCCATTTTTTATATGTTTCAGTTTGTACAAAATTTTTCCGGTTAGTGTTTTTACTGCTATTGGAAATCTTAATTTCTTCTCTAGCTCAGCAACATCTTTAATAGATGCTCCGGTATCTTTAACTGCTTCTGCCCATATATTTATTTTTTACGTCGTAAATCTGTTAAACCGTTACCACGTATCGCGTTTGTGAAGTGTTCTGTAACTCGTTCAGCTACACAGTTTATTCTTGATTCTGACAGTCTCATCAGTTTGAGATCCCCAACGTCAGGTTTATTATTCAGCGGATATATTGCATAAACAACCGCAGTCACAGGGTACCCTCGTTCATAATATGGTTTGTCAATACCAGTGAGTACTCCGGGCTTGGATTTATTATTCAAGATGACAATATTATTTTCCGACTGTATGCGGACTGGATCACTCTTGTCACGAATAATCCATGTATCGTCGTCTGTCCTTACAATAAATTTTATTAAAATAAAATATTTATGAACATCAAGGGGGTTAATAATTATTCTTCCTCGTTTGTCATTCATTATAGTATCTACAATATTTCCGATCCTGAATGTTGACCACACATGAGCCGCACCATCATCACGAAATTCCTTCTTGGCTTCACGGATACGTTTAGTTATATCTTTATTTGTTAAAGCTACATCTTGCATCGAAACACTAAATTTATATTCTGGTAGTCTGTCAAGATCAAATCTAGTTCCCGCTGAGACTGCGGAAGGCTCAATGGCTGATAATTCCATTATTATAATTAAGACAGATATTTAAATTGAATTTTAGTATATATATATAATGATTCAAACAAAGAATCGATGTATTTGGCTCAAAATCGGATATACTTCTCCTTGTAACAAAGCATGCGTGAATGAATTCTGCTGCTACCATATGCAAAGCGTTAAAAATGGTAGTCTAGGACCAAAACCGTGTGTGCAGTGTAGTGTTGGAGTCAGAGGAAAAACTCAGTTATGTGTAAAATGCGGCGGTAAAAAATATAGAGAATTAAAACGATATTATGACAAAAAAAAATAATACTTTGACATTGTCAGGTAAATCTCCTATAAAAACCGTAGAAGATTATCTGGCCAGATTTCAAAACAATGATTTAAACAAATAATATTATATATATAAATGGAGCAAAACGAATTTGTGATACATCCAATCATTAAAAATTATGAAGCGTCTCGAGATGGTATAATCAGGCACTGTCGATTAAAAAAACCAGTCAGTAATCTTGATAAATTTGGTTATCTCAAATTCCGTGCTGGGAAAAATAAATGTTATTTATCACATAGATTCATCTACGAATATTTTTATGGGGTCATCAAAGATGGACTTGTAGTTGATCACATTGATGGAAATCCCAAAAACAATCATTTATCTAACCTGCAAGCTATTACACATTATATATGTATTTAAAATAAAAAATAATTGACATTCAAGTTTTTAACTTTGACTTTTGACCTTGACTTGACCTGACTTTTGGCTTGACCTTTGACCTTTCTGACTTTGTCTTTTGTATATATGTTAGGTTGACTTGGTCTTTTATGTATATATATGTTAGGTTGACTGACTTGGTCTTTATATGTATATTATAGTTGTGTTATACAATTATTATGTTATATTATTAAAAATATCAAAAATAATCAGTAGCATCCTAAGCGGTTACCCGTCACTGGGCCCCTTGATAGCCTTTGTGCCATTCATGGGGTCTTTTGCATGATGATGTCTTTGTTATGACCGTTATTGGCACCTCATGTCCTGTTTATATTGGCTAGCATTCTTTCTGAATGTTTCTTTATGGGTAGAGAGTTCAGGCATGCTACTGATTATTTTAGGGGGGTTCCTTGCATAGACACATCCCCCAGCGAATCACTAAACGAAACGAATCTTTAGAGATTCAGAGGACTGTCTAGGGATTGCGGTTTCATATAACCCCCACCAAATCAAACCCCGGGGTAAATGCAAAAAGCACTCACCACGCAGTTTGACGTGGTGAGGATTAGATAAAACCTTGGGGCGGAGCCCCCCATCTTTATAAAAGTTGGTAACCCTTGGACCATACCCACCGACACCGGTCATGGGAATCGAACGACAGACCTTCAGCACGAGAATCCAAACATTCCTGCACTGAGCTATGACATTCGGTTGAATATATATATTCGAGAAATTACTATATAGTTATAACTAACACGAGAGCATTACATTTTCTAAATAAATCCAGAAATTTATGATTTTATTAAAATATATCACCACTGGTATATATAAAACGATTAAAATATATCACCACTCGTATATATATAACGAGAAGACTTAAAATTACAGACACAGGTAATATATATGCAGTCTGGAGTCATACGTCAGCCAAAGCCCACACAAAATCGATAAAGTACACCTGTTCCAGTACGGCCTTTATACATATATATTTTTCGTTCTAAGGTTTTAAAATTACTATCAGAACATAGCTTGAAACAAAAATATATACCTCCTCTGTGAATGATTCTGAAAATATATACCTCCTCTGTGAATGATTCTGAAAATATATATATATGCATGTGTTTACAGAAAACGAAGCGGTGTGCATGCACGGAAAACAACAGAGTTGTTTACATTATAGGCAGGGGTCAATATAATACAACACTGTTCACATTATAGGGCAGGGGGATCAACAGGTTGGTTTTTAACAAGCCTGTAAAGATTAACAGACAGACGGACTAATACGCTTCGTTCGATCAGGCTAAAATACACGTATGTACAACTGGGTTTGTACAGGTAACGACATAGTACATAAGGGAGATAATCGTTTAATTTATTCTGCAGCGAGAGAGCAGAGTTATTTCGCTTTATATGTGCAATTACCTCAAACATATTATTATGGAAAAATCAGTAAAAAAAATAACTGTTCTATCTTTGATAAAAGTATTTTATTACTCAAACATATATTATTGTAAAAGTAAATTTCAAAATCAGATTATTTGTTTTCCCTCTGATTATATCAGGGAATATTTACTCAGACGTTCTATGAGCGTATATACAAATTAATATTTAATTCCTCATCTCTTAAATCCAACAAGTATCCTGTCTGGTCAGTAAGCTTGAAATTTATTCTTGATAATAGCGGATTATGTACACGTAGATAAACTGGATTAATTGGTTCAGATACAATTAACCATCCAGGGGGCGCTTGAGGACTAAATGAATATAATATATATCCTTGTTGAGCTTGTGTGAATATTTCAAGATCTACTTGATAGCTACCATCAATTACGTCACATACTAGATTGACTGCGATCATTGATGTTATATTAACAATACCAGGTGAGATATGGCGGCCTCCACCGTATGGATCATTATTATGTTTAAAAACGGTTGGTGTAGGTATTAATTGTCTCCATGAATCACATATTCTTTTAAAATGTTCATCAATAAGATCATTAACTGATTTCTTTAGCTCTTCAGAGTTAAATCCCGGAATTACAAATGTTGGTAATTGTTCTTTTGTAATTCCATAATGTTTAAGAAATACTGTTGTAAATAATTTATTCAGTGTAACACGCTGAATTGGGCCGTCTTCATTAATTATATAACCTAATACGTATTTATATGTTGATGGATTTATTAAATATTTTTCTCTGTTAACAATAACATTATTCATAAATTCTAAGTCTGAAGCAACTTGATTCAAATGTTGTATTGTTTCAATTATCTGATTTTTTAAATCATCGTTGTAGGAAATGTTAATGCTTGAAAATAAATTTCGTAGATTATTAAATACACGTTCATGCTCAGATTTAATCGGATTAGCGTATGAATTAATTAATTCAACATCAAGTATTACTATTCTATTTTTTTTTTACCACCAATTGTATCTGTAAAATAGGTTTCAATTTTATTAATAACTCTTTCTTCTCTTACCCATGGATAATCATTTTTTCGATATTCTGGAAGTTTTATAACTATTCTTTTATCTGTAACGAAATCAGATTGTTGTGGTTCAGGTGGTCCTTGATAAACTGGTGGCATATCTGGCCAGCCTAACACGGATCTAATCGAACTTTGATAAATATCTACAGAATAATCAGGAGAATTTATCTCACTCGCTGCTGATAATGTTGGTTCGTAGGCAGTAATTGATATTTTTTATTCTTTTCCTGTAATAGATTTAATTCTGCGCTGGAATTCATCGTTGATCTGTTCTATTTGATAACTACCCGTTGGAATACTAACTACTTGCCAGTCAGGAGTTCCATCAGGTTTATTTTTATTAGCGAATACTAATGAATTATTCGGTTGCAGTCCACTAAATGGTTTTGATCTAATATTTGGCCAGCTATAATAAACTCGTAATTGCGCTAATGCTATTTCTTTTGCAGGAATTGCGGTTGGAAAGTTAACGCTAAACTCAGGATTGGTCGAACTTAATGATATCATAGTAGTTTTTGACGGCGATGTATTCGTGACGATCTGTTGAAGTAATTCTCTCGACGTTGTCGAGGACTCAGTCATTATTATTATTGTTATTATTTAATTCTCCATTTTGTCGCCTTGGCTGTTGTGAGTGACTTTGTCACCAAAATCGTTAACGATTTTGAATGCTTCATCATAGGTTTTCATTATCGTTGCGAACTCCTCATCAGATATTTCACCATCGTTGAGATACAACGAAATATATGACGATAATTTAGAATAGGCTGTTGTTGCTGTATGTAATTTTATTATATACACGTGCAATTTAGTATTTGTACATGCAGATATCTTCTTAGCGATAATACTGAGAATGCCTGCGATAGTCGTTGAAGTTGAAACGACAATTGTTACAACTGCAGGCGCCGTCATTGTTATTGTTGATAATAATAATCCTGCTCCAGCAACAATAGCGGAAACTGAGCAAACAATTATATCAATGACAACCATACGTCTGCGATATTTTTTTACTTTTACTGTATAATCGTCGATTATATTTTTTAATTCAATCTGACACTTACATATTTGATTGTATCTGTGACGTTGAACGTCGATAAGTGACCCCGTCACTAGTGACTTTGTCACTAAGGTTTGATCCATTATACAATGACGTTCAGTAATTAATTAAGGAGTTTCAGCTATGAATTCCAGACACCACCAGTAACGTCTCGGGGGCATTTCCGTTGATGTCAACGTAAATGTTTCTTTGATGTTCTTATTTAGCATCACCAGTAGAGGATTATGATATACATTCGGTGATGATGAAGTAGCCTCAGTAATTTCCAAACCGTACATGGACAGCCTGTATAACCCAGTTACTTCTGCGGTATGTTCGAGAGTGTTATTTTCTGGTGTCCATGTTAATGACCCCGATGCTACTGTGTACACGATATTTTTAATTTGTCCGTGTGGAATTTTAATCAGATTAGTTTTTGAACAATAGTAGGTATTTCACTGACAATGTCTTTGAGTTTCGTGTTAACGTCGGCTAGTTTTATGTCAACGGTTGGTTGTTCCCCAAAAAATTCTTTAATGGTTTTGTTTATGTTTCTCCGAAAATTTAAAAACGTTTCTACATGTCTAGAAAAAGTAGCATTGAGTGTAGTCATTTCGTCATTGATTGTTTTTAGCGAAGTTGTTATAGGAATTTCCTTATCATCGACGTATTTTTTTGTTGCAGCATCAAAATCAGATTCTGGTGTTCTAAGATTATTAATACCATCATTATTCATGTTGAGAAATGCATGCATTATACCACCGTTGGCTAACACGTACTTAGATTCTTGATCATCGACATATTTTTTTGTTGCGGCATCTGTATCTGCGACTGGGTTTCCAAGGTCTATAATTTTATTTCGATTCATGATAATGTAATCCGTGAATGAATCGCCAGCTTTTTTTATATAATCGTTGCCTGACGTACCGGAATCTTGTACTTTACCTTGATCAGTAAAAGTAACAATATTATTAACAACCGCATTAGGAATTCGTATGAGTACATCTGGCAGTTGTATATTACTTGTCTTTAATCGTCCTTGTTTATCCTGAAAAACAACGACTTCATTTTGATCCACACTTGTAATGTTTAATAAATCATCGATTTCATTTCTGAGCTGGTCAGGAGTTACATATTTAGATAAAGCACCTTGCTGCTGAGCTTTACCACGAGAAGATCTTCCGTAAATATCCACCATTATATTTACTAATGTCTGTTTAAATATGATAACGTAGTATATTCATGCACGACTTTATGAGGTGGTTTTGTTGATTTTGATACAGCATCAAGTACAGCGAGTACTTCACGACCACATATTTGCAGATCAGTTAATGTTTGTGTTGGCAATGTTGAATACCAGATTGGAGTACTTTGCATGCCGCTAACATATTCTAAAAATTCTTTTCGTGGTGCTAGTCCATATGAATCAAAATAAATAATTCCACGTGGATCAATTGCATATCCAACCCAATGAGTGCCACGACCAGAGATTTTATCGAGATTAATAATACCAGTTTCAATATTGTTTGGGTTTTTTTGGTAATTGATCACGCATAAAAACACCTCTAAGTTTTTAATTTTTAATTTTTTAGCAGCATCGAGTAAATCAAAATTGGACATGGGCAGAATCAATGAACTGTCCCGGGAAGTCTTAGACCCTTTCCGTACCATGAATATGGGGTCCCTGGCAATCTTAGACCTCTTCCCTTTTTTTAAGATTTTATTCCTTGACCCGTTGCTTTCTTTAATGCCATTCCAGCAGCGGTTCCAACAGCACCTAATGCAGCTGCTTTTGCAACAGCTGGGGCTGCAGCGGCTATTAATGCTGGTATAGCTGCAAGAAGTGGAAATATACCACCCGTCTTAGCGATGTCTTTAATGGCGCCCGCAGAACGATTAAGTTTTATACCTTTATTTGATTCTTTGGCTTCATTGAAGTTTCTGAACTGACGTTCTGTAAGAGATAATTTATTTGCACCACTCATCTGTTCTCTTTTTAGCGATATTTTTATTCCACAGTTATTTTTTGATGCTGATTGTAGCCTTTTAATCTGACCAGGAGTCAGACTGACATTAACGTGATTATATGACATTATAATATTATGAGCGATCTAATTACATGTTTTCTACTGGAACATCAACGACTCTCATTCGTCCACCAACACCTTCAAGTAACATTGATTTATCGCTGAGTATAATATCGATTGCTCTGTAATTGGCAATAGCTCCTATTGTCACACGAGCTCGAAAATGTATGTCAACAACAGATTGTCTGAACAAATCTAAATGCTCCAGCGAAAAGTAATAATTGGATATAAAGTTGTAAAATCTAACTGTGATATTTGTAAACCAGTATCAACATTCTGATCACGCCCTATGAACGACATAAGACGATAATATGCACGTGCTACATGATTTTGATCGAAATTCAGTAATATATCCTCGGATGGTTCTTGATGTCCATTTATCCTCAACGAAACCTCAGAAACACCAAGATTATCAAATATCATAATACTACGTGTTTGATCATTTACCCGTGCAGCATCTTGAAATGCAATAAATATATGTCGTGGTGTAGAAACACCTTGCTGAGAAGCTATTTGCCATGTAAATAAACCATTAATGTTACTCTGGATAGAATCTGTGGTCATTGTTAACCATGATAACGTCGATTTACCACCTTGATCCATAAAAGAAATTAATCTTTGTTCTTCAGATATTGATGGAGTCATTACTGGCATCCATAATGAACGTTTTGTCAGAATTACTTTATCAGCATCACCAGCGGGTCGCCATATTGCATCATTGTCACTTCCTTTTCGTACAAGAACAACTGTGTGCTTAGCTCCGAAAATGATCTAAATCCTAAGTTAAAATCTGGATCTACATTAATAATCATACTTTGTACATCAGCGTTGGCGTTTCTGGCAAAATTTCTTGGTTGTCCTATTTCGTATTGTTGATACTCTGGAGAATTAGAAGTATTTTTTACAAACATCATTGATGGACCAGTTGATCTTGAATAATCATTGCTGTATCTTGCAAGACCAAGTATTGTTGTAGCAACGTCAACGTCTTTCTGAATTGATTCAATATTTTTTCCGTCAATCATATACGTAGCGCTATCAAATAACGCTATAATACCATTATTAACAAAACCGACACTAACATCGTCTCCATATGCTACTGGTACTGCAGGATTAGCGATATTTAAAATTTCACCTTCTACTTCAATAAATGCTTCAGCGGGTAAGAAATACCTACTTGTATCTTGAACTTGAAGTTCAATTCTTCCACGCTGATCTGGAATTCGTGCATCATAAGAATAATATTGATAATCACGCATCATTTTGAGAACTGGTGCGTCCATGTCGAATGCGGGATCAGATACACGTTTGAACATCTTTATTATATTTGCTATCGTCTAACACGAAGACCACTTCCTGCTATCAGACTAGCGGTTATATTTTTTTCTTTTTCTGACATTGGTACACTAGCCAACTCTGCTAGTTTTTTATTCGCAGCTTGATTTATTATTTTACTAATATTTGCAGGCATTACTTCAGTGCTGGCCAGTTTCACTGGTGGCTGAGGTTTTCGTCGTATTAATCGTGCTAGTCTATCCTTGATTGCTGAAAATGCTTTACTAGCAACATCACCAATAGCACCAATACCTTTTTCACGAACAACATCGATAGCTTCCATTCCCAGTTGCTTTGCAATCGGTATTGCTTTTGGGGCTATCCTTCTAAATAAACCCTGAACAACATCACCTAGTCCATCTCCGTAGGTCGTTTTATATACTGGTAATCGTGAATTTATTACCCTGACCGTGGTCGGTCCACGTTGAGTATTATATACGATCATTTTATTATAGTAACTATATCTAATTATATTTAATCACTATGGTAGTCATCGGCGATTTCATTAATGAGGGATCGATACGCATTAATATCCATGATACCGCCTGTAAATAATCGTTTACAAATGTCAGCTGCTTCATTAATTATTTCTGGGGAATTATTACCAGCTCGTTTTCCTCCAATGAGGATTTCTAGTCGATCAACATCGGCAAGGACGTTATTAGGACAGGTAATAAGACCACTTCCTTGATTAGTAAGGCCACTTCCAGTTGCGCCAGGAGCATCATGATATTCTTCTTCCTCACTTGTTTTTTCTTTTGGTTTCGATGATGTTTTTGGTGATTCTGGATAATCACGAAGTGATCCTTCCCACGTTTGTGGTTTTGAAGATTGTTGTTTTTGTTGTTGTTTTCGTTGTCTTTGTTGTTGTAATTGTCGTTGTTGTTCTAGCGGTAATTGTATAAATGAAATATAATCATCTATTGCATGAATATATTTTATATATTTTGGATCATCATTTCTGGCCTGATCAACTTTGTAATATGTACGAAATATCCATTTGTACCAAGTTTCACGACTCATAGTTTTATCAGCATATTCAGGTTTTAAAAATTGTCCTCGATTATTATAGCCTTTCACAGCAATCGCAGCTAATACTCCTACGCTTTTAGGCTTTGTAATACTAATAATAGCATCTTCGGTAAATTTGTCACCTATATCAGTTCACTCTCTTGCTTGTTCTTCTTCTCGTTTTTCTAGTTCTTGTGTGCGATCCTTTATATCACCTATTTCACCACGAACTTGTTCAATACCTTCAAGTATTTCTGGCATTGGTTGAGCAGCAGCTATTTCACCTGGAAGCTCTCGTAAAATCTTTTTTGTTTTCTTAGTTCTTTCTGCTATTTTTCCATTTGCTTCAGCGGTCTTCTCTAACGTAGGAAGAAGACTTTTAGTGGCCTCTATAATAGGTTTAAATAATTGTTTTGTATCCTCTTCAAATTCAACTTGAGATTCCTGACGTGATCGTAGTTGTTGCTCAACAGAATCACGAACGGGTAAATATTTTTTAATTGCCTCTAATCGCTCTCGAGCTAATCTAACTGAGTGTGGTTCTCAAATCATTATTGATAATATTTATAATGGCTGTTTAATTTATAGCAGCAGAGAGGGTGAACGACAAAAATTGAGTGACCCGGCGAGTAAAAGAGTCGTATAAAAATTTGAAAGAAAATACGTCAACGATGGAATAACAAAAATGAGCTAACCCAGACGATTTATTGTCTGTTCTCAACCGTATGAAAATATGTTCGGTTAGAGGCTTCAGTTTAACGTTATTGACCTTGTTTTTTCAGCCCCTGTAGGAACCTTTATTTTTGCTCACGGACTCGAGCAAAAAGTTATAGGGTTCACCCTCTCTGCTGCTGCAGTGGTTATAGAGGGGTTCCATCTATCCGTGATAGTTTAATTTCTACAGTGCAAGAAAGAAGATGTTTAATGAATCGACTGTTTCATTCCCTTGGGAAAGGAGAGAAGGCCTGGGATTTTCATTCCACTTGGAATTTTGTTCATTTACCTTAAGATAATCAGGGTGCAAAATTTTTAATATTTTTCAATCAAGTAGGGGACTTAAATTTAATGTTCATACTTCCCACCCAAATATTATAATGCATTGTTTTCCAATTACAGATTTTTCATTTTCCTTACTATACATTATTGGCAGAAAACAGGATACAGATGACACCGTCTTCTTTATATTAAATATTGTTATTAATACAGTTATTGGAAAGGGGTTCATTTTTTTACAATTTTGCATTTTTTAATGTGCATTGTTTTTATTTATTTGCAATGAAACACAAGTTATTGTTTCATTTAGATACTAGTCAATTTGAGATATCTGAATTTTTTTTTCATTTCCTGTTGGCTTTCAAATCAAGCAGGCAGGTCCTTGCAGATTTTCTTACATTTACAATAGTTTTTTTATTGTTATTTACAAGTCCATGTGGAAAGGTATCCAGAATATGAGATTTTGTTTTGCTTTTCGAATTTGCATTTAATCTATGTAGAGACCTACAATTTAGAATTCATTTGACAATTGCAGCCTCTTATAATAAAATGTGTATGTGAAAGCAATTTTAAGTTACATTCGGAAAATAACTTGAACCTTACATTTTTTTCACTGTTATTCATTTTTCAGATAGCAGCAGTTGAAATACTTTTTGACACATCTTATTAAAGATGTTATTTATTTTGTTGTAATAAAATATGAAAAAAACAACTATTTTTCTGTCTTGTATTCATTTAGGCAGTTGCAGATTATATTGAATTATATATGACATCCATCAATCATTGTTATTTCGTTAATCTATACCAAATGTGGGTCTTAAAATCATAAACTGACTTTGTTGACCGCATTTGTATCAAGAAAAAATACATGTTAATTTGGATGTTTCATATCACAAGACAAGACCAGTGACATTATGAGAATTTGTATGTAAAGGTTTATATTTTTGAAAAGATGCTGACAGGTATAATAAGCATGATATGTATTCCCACCATCATATTCTATAGTATGACCATACAATTTGTATGCAAGTCTTTCCACCATTTAGGTAGCCCCACCACCATATAATATGGTGAGGCCAAACAGTTTTACCAATGTGCATCCATCTTGTCACTATACTGTGAATTTTGTTCTGCTCAATAACTGTTGCAGGGCTTTGTGGATTGAAACCACATTTTTGTACACGATTGTGATCCGTGGTTTAGCAACCTCCCAAGATGGGGGCCCAGGTCATGTGGGCACCCTAAATTCTAAACAAACACCTTATTTATTGGTGGGGTCCCCAGCCTTTAGTTGCGAGTGGGTGGGTGGGCACTCCGAATTTCTTGCTAGACCACTGAGAGTGATAGGCAACTACAAAAGAAACATACTCGTGAGGTTATAAGACAACTTTATATCACCTCATGACAATTACAGCTCAATTGTGCTTTATTCAAAACAGAAATAATCAATAGTCTTACTCTTATCCTGTAATAACTAAATATAATGATGAGCCACTGAGTAACTTTTTTTATATTTATTTATATGTATGGACTAGACTTATGCTTCGATCCCAGTTCAGAATAAGTTAAGGAGCTGATTTCTCCTTTGTTCCCCTATTACTGCATTTTGAAAAATGTTACAGTACTGATTGGCATCCTCTGCCTCTTCCATGTTGATGAAAATTAGGATATCATCATCAGTTAAAATACACAAGTTATGCAGTACACATGCTGCCATAACAAGATTACAAATTTTTTCAACATCAGTACAGTGAAGTGCAGTCAAACGCCTAAATCGACCCTTTAGGTGACCAATGGCCCTTTCTACAGTTTGCCTGATTCCTGATATGGCTCTGTTGTATCTCCGTTGCTGAGCAGTCAAGTGGCCATTGTCCCGGAAAGGTGTTTGTAGCCATATCTTTAGAGGATACGCACTATCTCCGACTAGAAACTCTTGCCTCAAGATGTGATTGTTTTCTGCTTTCTCATACAAAGGGGAATTTCTGAGAACCCTTGCATCATGTGTTGATCCTGGCCATCCAACAAATGCATCCGTTATAAGCATCCTGTCGTCTACAACAATTTGTAGTTGTACTGATGGGAAGCCTTTTCTGTTAATATAGTCTCTTTCCCCAGCCACAAGATTGACTAATCGAATATGTGTGCCATCAATCACCCCTGCAACATCAGGAATACCACTGACAGCCTGAAAAGAAGCCACAATTTCTTGACGGCGGTCATGATCAGGCCATTTAATAAATTTGTTAGCACTGTCTGCAATAACCTTGGCGACGGAATGAATACAGCCTTGGGCAGTACTAGGGGAAATACTAAATAGGTTCGCAATCTCTCTAACACTTTCTTGCCACAGAAACAATAGTAGCTGTTTAACGGGAGAAACTTTGTCCCGTCTTTCCTGACCAAAGCATCCGCAAACTCTGGCAATAACAAGTTATAAACAGTTTTCCCAATCCTGAAATGTCGACGGAACCCGTGGTCATCCATATTAGGTATAAAAATTTCCTCAGCAAAGCATTTCACTTTGGCCACATCATCTCGCCGAGCTAATATGCCAAGCAAAATAATATCGTCAAATTTATACACCAAGTTAGTTTCTTCTCTTTCTATCGCGAAACACTCTTCACAAATTGGCAGTAAGACCTTAGTGTCGTTCAGAGCCGCCATATTGTAGTGCGTTCTACAAATTCGAGAGCTGTGATCGCGCGCGCAACGTTCTCATTGTTCGAATGACGCAAGAATGTGATCTTCTTGTTCAGGAACGGGTCTCTCGAATGCATCCATTGGCAATTGGAAGGATCAAACGATGATATTAACTGGGCAATATTGTATAGTACAACAGACACGTATGTCTCAACAACACAGTACTTTACGATTCTGATAGAAAATACCGTTAACAAGTACTTTTATTTTCTAATTTACGTTGTCTCTGCTGAAGATCCGTTTCCAGGATTGACAGCATTTTAAATATACACACTCGATAATCAAATTTAATCTAACGTTGTAAAATAATGTCATAACCACCAATTATAACCGTTACGAGAGAATTTTATGAAAATATTTTTAACCCCAACAAAGATCTCAGTTCTGAAGCAAAACCTGTGGACGAATCAGATGCAGAACTTATGATCTTTAGTATGAGACAAATTCATTTTGATTCAATAAACAATCCAAAAGTGGTAGAAAATTTTAAAACATTTGCTCGCGTTAGGTATATGAGAGGACTAAAATTAATAGAAGCAACAAGAAACTTTGATATTATAAACAAATACTGTCATACTGATGATTGTCTAGAAGAACAAAAACAAGTTCAAATCCTGCTAAAATATTGCTCGAGCTCAGCAAGAAAAATATTGATAAAATAATTCAATCAAATCTGTTAAAAGCACGAGCTTATGGTACAAGAACACTGGAAGAAAGACGAATAAATGAGACTCATAGTCGTCTTGACAAACTAGCGGAATCTAAAATAATAAAAATAAAAAGAAACAAGGACTTCTACGACAGTTTTTCAAAACGAGAAATTTTTAAGTATCTCGGTATGTACTACCACGACAAAGAAACCCTAGTTAAAATCGTTAGTATGACAGCGGATGCTGAGTTAATTATTAAATTGTACTCGAATGCAATTTTACCAATGATACGCAAAAAAACCAGAATTCGATCCGATTATTGTTAATAAATCTCTAGAGATAACCAAAGATTTTAACAAGGAAATTGATAATTTCAGTGATGTTGAGCGAGAAAAGTTTTTTGAAGAAGTAACACAAACAAAGTTGGAAGAAAAGATTGATTCTTATTACAACGTAAGTGAAGAAGATGATATTCCACTTCCAACACTCCAACGCTCTAGACAATTGTCATTACGAAATTATTACAATGAAATTGAGAAAATACTCACGAAATTATACGAAAAATTAATATTAAAAGTAGCTTCTGTTATTGGTCTTCCCACAATTAATGGAGACATACTCCGAAAATTAATGCTAATAAATTTTGTAGTCGCATACACAATTATCAGACAGCATCTTGTTCTCAAGAATTTTACGTTCGATCAAATAAGTTTAGTACTAGGGTTTATTGATGAAACAGGGAGAGAATACGGTAATTTAACAAACAAAACAGATTTGTATGAATGTGAAGTAGAAAATACGTTTGATTCCTATAGTTGGTTAAAGAAAAATGAGGTACTAACAGATGAACGATATAAGGATACTTCGTCAGATGTTTACGACGAGCACAGAGATTTTACAACTGATCCTAACAATAATAAATTCCGTGAGTTTCTTGATTCAATTGTTGGTACTAGAACTTTTGTCATTGTATAAAATTGTAAACAAATATTATAATGAAAAAACAGATCGTCGATTTCAATCATATTTCAGAAGAAATTCCAAAACAAGATGTTGACGCACTAATGCAATATCACAGATATTATCATAAAAAAAACTTTGGTGCGTAAAACAATGTTGCAAGTATTATAGTAGAATACTTCGAGTAATATCATATTTACCACTGCTAATGACTGGCTCTGGTATAATCTCCAGTGGAGCATCACTAAATCCGTTTTTGTTAATAATATCTGGTGTTGGTATTTCTCTCGCAACAACGTGTACAAAAATTGAGCCTCGACTTAAGACCAAAAACAAAATGCTTGCAAAACAGCGAGTATCACTTATAAGAATTTGCTTGATCAAATACGACCTTATTTGCGAGGTATAAAATATGATATGGACGATTTAATACGCGAGTTTCGTATTATTGATAGTATGTTAACAGATATTCTGCCAATCAGAGTTAACAAATATGAAAATAATTATCAAAATAATTATGGTGATGATAGGGTATGAAATTTTGTCTAAACTTTAGAAATAAAATAATCTCAAACAATGCATTTAATCCTCCCTAGTCATTTTTATCTAACAATAATTAATAAACTTGAGCCAGAAACCTTGTCATCATTTTGAGAAGAAAAAAAATTGTTGGCCGGGGTGAGTGGGTCCCTGGGATAGAAGTCTTGAGCTAGAATCTTCACTAATCAATGATATAAAGCCAATTTTATGCAACAATAATACAATAATGAATGAAATAAACTTGGGCCAGAAACCTCCATTATCACTTGAGAAAAAAAATTGTTGGTCGGGGTGAGTGGGTCTTGGGGTGGGGATTTGTTTTTGTTTGGAGGTGGTCAGGACCTGGGATAAAGATCTTGGGCTAGAAACCTCCTTTTACTTACTACTGCGTTGTTCAAATTAGTGGTCACGTAATCCATCACGTGAGCCACTATGTGATCTAAAATCGAGGCTTAAAACAGCCAATTGGTAGTAAATTTATTCAGTCGTATCTTTACACCTCGAGGGTACAAGGTGTTTCTATTGTTGATGTCAGATTGTTTTGAAGTTCATCTATTTTTTGGAATTTAATAATTCATTCTCTAGAAAACTACACAAGTGCTTCATATTTATAAAAGTTCTGGGAGAAAGATATTCAGTGGAAATTTATTCTGGAATTCTAAACGGAAACATAATAAACTGTGATTCAATCGAGGATCTGTTGCCATCAGTACAACGGCCTCATCTGACGTCATCGCCTCCATATTGGAATTTCAACCAGATTCGAACCTGGATTCAATTAGAACTTTTTAGTGATAGGGTTTATATTTTTCAATTCTAGGATTAAATTTTGGATTATATTCACAAACCGTAAGCCCTATTTTCTATTTTTTACGTTGTTTTCTAGGGAAATTAATCATTTTTTTTAAATTTACAAAGCTTGTTGGCTTCACTCTTTTCTTTTGTTACTTTTGTACGAGCCTACACGTAACAAAAGTAACTTTGACGACCGGCACATGAGGTGTTCTCTCTCCTTGGCGATGCAGGCTTTATCTCTGGATAAATGGCAAAGGTATATTTACTAGACCCAAATGAGATTTTATCTTGTGACACTTTTGCAAAACCAAGCGAGAAAGATGCATCACTGTGACAATTATCCCTACATAAACCTCAATAATCACCGTGTTACCAATCTTGTAGATCCTGTATAAAACTAGATTTCGGGTTGATAATCAATTTGTAAGACTGTAGAACAAATGTTGGAAAATATTAAGACCTGTAGGGACCAAGATGAAAGTACATTGATTGTCGAACAGATTGTACTAAAACATTTAACAAAATCTCAGAGCTACAGAGACAGATTGCTTAGACCACAAGAAAAAAGTTTTCGCACGGGATTTGTTAATATGGAGATTTATTGCCTTAACTTTTGCCATTCAAAACCTAATAACAGAAAGCGAACAACGAAATGAAACATCATTATCTTATATCCAACAGTATTTCAAACAAATCGAACAAAGTATAAACATGGATGTGCTATTTATAGTAATATCGAGAAAATAAAAGTCTCTGGAAGACTATGGTATTCTCCAGTCTCAATTCGACAAGCTACACAAAGACTTCAGTAATGAAATCGAACAAAACAGTCAAGAAATCAAAAAGGTAATGACTTTAACTCAAATATTACATTCTTGAACGGCAAAATCATAGCAAACACTAACATCATGTCCGAGCAGCACAAACAAGAATGACTGAACACAGATATTCGAACATAATAAGAATATGAATGAAAGTAATATTAAGCTTAAAAATTATAGGTATATTTTATTAGATTTCTTATGTATTAACATAGATCTTTTCCCGGTAACAATATCGATTTCTTTTTAATTGGATTAGAAGTAAACAATCAACATGTTGCTAACTCAGTAAAAATAAACATGAAGATTGACTTTTACCGTGCAAGAGGTACACGTATATTTTTTCTTGAAGAGAAAATGCTGTAATAATTGGCATCAAATGTATACTAATATATAATAATCATTTAAGAACGGGAACAATATTAAACATTTTACTCTTAAAGGCAACAAAATAACAAATGGGCACAGCAGCAGCTATAATTGGATGAGCAATACCTTACAGTCCAGAATTTACCGCGATACAATAATCTGTTCAATTTTATTTGATCCTAAATGTATCGAAGAAAAAGGAATTAGACACAACAAACTATGAGTATCGGAGAAAAACCAAGGAATTCAATGAAAACAGATTAACGACACTTGTCTACTTCAATGAAAGATGGAACGAAGAAGGTTTGGTAACTCAGTACGCCAACCTGGGCGATGCTTTCCTCTGTGCGCCTCTACTCATGGTTCTGATGCTTGACAAGGATTAAACAATCCTGATAGACAAAACTTGAAGAAGATAAGCCAAAATCTATTGATCTAAACCACCCTTCTGACGATCCAATAAAATACGAATATATGTTAATTGATGGATGTTGTTGTGTACGCTGCTTACGTGTTTGCTTGGTCGTGTCCAGCACGACATCACAGTCGACGATGAAAAGCTCAACCTGATTTTTTTTTTTTTTTTTTTTTTTGTTTTTTCTTTTTTCTAGTTAATACATAATAAAGATGGTACATCTTTGGCACAGTTTCTTGTATTGATATATGTGATGCACAATAATGCTAAAAGTGAAGATAATCAGTTTGAGGTGTACGGAAAGATGTTGATAATTCAATGCAGATTCTTATTGATCATTGTCAGTTCTACTCTTCTACCTTCCCTCTGGATTTCAGATTTAACATCAAAGTTATAGAGCTTTCTCAGGTGGCTGAGGGTACAAACTAAGCCTATGTACTGGAAAACATTGCCTCCGATTACCTCTTTAGATAAAACAGTGAGTCCACTATAGTAATAGATGAGATTGTCTTTGGTTTTGCCAACTGCAATAATTTTGGAGATATTTTTTTTTTTATTTTTATTTTTTTTTTTTTTTGTTTTTTGGTTAAACATCTCTTGTTTAATAACATAAGGTGTTACAAAGTCATACAAGATCGCAAACTATACATAATTAGGTCCAAAGCTGAAATTGTTTTACGAAGCCATACAAGATC